>JAQZBX010025659.1:0-29397 GCA_029593785.1 Cabassous unicinctus | reverse complement strand
TGATGCAGCAAGGCCTCACAACAGGAAGCGGGTGTGGCTCAACCGATAGAGCCCCTGTTTATCATGTGTGAGGCCCCGGGTTCGCTTCCCGGGGCCTCCTAGTGAGGGCAGGCCGGCCCGCGCGGCACGAGGGGCTGATGCAGTGGGACCTCACAGCAAGGGGAAGATAAGCAGACACGGAGAAGACACACAGCAAATGGACACAGCAAGCACAAGCAACAAGGGAGGGAAAAATAAATAAATAAATAAATCTTAAAATAAATAAATAAATAAATAAATAAAATATGGGCAAGAGTTGATTTAGGACTCCAAAGAAAAGATTATTACTGTAACAATACATATAGTGCCTTACTTTCCTAAGGCTGCCATAACAAAATACCACAAACTGGATGGTAAAACAACAGAAATGTATTGTCCCATAGTTCTCGATATTAGAAGTCCAATGTCAAAGTGTTGGTAGTACCATATTTCCTCTGATACCTTTAGAGGAGAATCCTTTCTTGCCCCTTCCTAGCTTCTGGTGGTTTGCCAGCAATCATTGGTATTCCTTGGATTGTGGCAATATCACTCAAATCTCTGCCTCAGTCATCATACGGCATCTCCCCTATGTTTGACTGTATGTCCTAATTTTCTTTTCTTATAATGCTATCTGTCATATTGGATTACAGCCTATCCTAATCTGGTTTGGCCTCATCTTAATTAATAACATAATCAACAATCCTATTCCCTTATAAGGTCATATTCACAGGTCTGGGGCTTAAGACTTGAACATGTCTTTTGGGTGGACACATTTAAACTCCTAACACAAAGCTTTTGGTGTGCTCAAATAGTAGAGACCTATATTAATTGAGTAGTTTAAGTCAATTACCAAAAGCCAGGGAGCCATTAGTTTTGTTTCTATGTCTATCACTAAAATTTCCAAAATGGAGAGTGGGCAAGAACAATTCAAACAGGATGACATGGATAGCAAGCTTCATCGTTATTTTTAGTGTATTCCATTACATGCCACCTTTTGAAAAGGCAAAAGAAACAACAACAAAAAACAATAAAAACATATAAACTATGTGGCAGTTTAAGGTTTTGTGGACCCTAGAAAATCCTGTCCTTAAAGCTAATCCATTCCTGTTCCTGCAAACCTGTTGTGGGTAAGACCTTTTGGTTAAATTACTGCAGTTAATAGCCTTTGATTAGACAGCATAACCCAGGGTAGGTCTTAATCCTCTTACTGGAGTTCTTTAAAAACAGAGGAACAAAAGACCACAGACACACACACAAAAGCCCCAGAGACAGAGAGAAACCATGAGAGGCTGAGAGAGAAGGCCCACAGAGCAGACAGATGCTGAAGGCAAAGTGGCCAGGAAGAGAAGACAGGGAACTGCAAAGCTGACATTGTGCTCTGCTACGTGGCATGAGTCCAGGATCCCTGGCAGTCAAACCTGGGGGAGTAAGTTTCACCTAATACTCTGATTGAGACATTTTTCTTAACCTTAGAACTGTAAACTTATAAGTAAATAGATCCCATTGTAAAAGTTAACTCATTTCTGGTATGTTGCTTTGGAAGCATTTAGCAAACTAAAATAACCTAAAAAATTAAATTTTGGGGGTAGATTATAATAACTATTGGAGGGAAAAAGAAGTTTCCTTTCAGAAAATAAAGCCTGTATGCAAAAATAATGGTATAGTTTCTGATTTAACAAAAGAGTCTTGATTTAATTAAGAAAGGATTACATACAGCAATTTATAATTCAAGGCTAGAAAACACAAATCCTGTACTGTACTGGGAGCCCTTGTTTAGTCTCCTTAAGCTGGGATAAGGATTCTGTGCTTATATACATATCTATATCAAATTTATTTTTCTTTTTTATAGTATTGAAATTGTTAGTTACTTTTCCTTCAATTGACTTTACCATGGCATTTTTGAGAACTATTCCCAGTTTTTCACTTCTATATCCTTAAATTTTCAAACTAGGTGGTATAAAATGACAGCATATATTTGTAAAGTGAGTAAATAAAAAAAGAGCAAACTCATGTTAGGTAGATTAAAGATAAAAATATGTAATTAAAAATAATGAAATTGAGCAATTTTGAAAATATGCATTTTTTCAAATTCATTTTTGGCAGAGGAAGACTATATATATTCATACACACATATATATGTAATTCATGGACATTAATTTGTATGACAAGTTTTTAAAATTATATGGATAAGCACTGGAGGAACGTTAAACCTCAAACCAAATGCAAAGAGAATCGCATGCAAAAATTAATTCAAATATTAAAGCAAGTAGATTGGCATATTAGTCAGAATCAACAGGAGATATCTGTAAATAGTATAAGATTTTATAAAATTCTCTCACATGGCTGTAGGGATGCCCAAGTCCAAATTCCACAGGCAAGTTGCAAGCCAGGGGCTCTGATGAAGGTCATTGATGAGTTCCTAGGAGACATTGGCTGTCTGAAGTTAAGCTGGAAAATTCTCTCTGAGTGCTGAAATCACTCCCCATTTTAAGGTATTCAAATGATTGGATAAAACGTCACTCATTGCTGACAGCAGTCTCCTTGGTTGATTGTAGATATAATCAGCCATCTATGGAATAAACTCACCAGTGACTAAAGCCCATAAATGTCTTGTATTACAATTAGCCTAGTGCTTGCTTGACCAAACAACTGGGCACAATTACCTGGCAAGTTGACATATTAGCTTAACCATCACAATTGCTATAGATTTAGTATATTAAATAATAAGCTCCATGGTACCCACAAAGAAAATATCAGAATATTCACCTTTTTTTTTTTTCTAGTTTCCAATTTGGTTGCATAGAATATCATTCAAGCACTGTCATTAAACCTTTAACCTTTTCCCTATTGTCCATTTCTGAACTCACCTGGGAAAACTCTTGGGAAAGTTTTGACTTGGGACTTGGGAAAGTCCAAATATACATTCTCTCTGCCCATTCTGAGGCTGTTGAATACTTCCAGAGTAAATCATAAAACATTAAAGATTGATGTCACCATAAACTCTAACCTGTTCAACTTCAATTTTGCCCTCAATCTTGAAGGACAAAATTCATCAATTCACTTTCTCATTTTTCACAATAGTTATTTCAAAAATTCCTCAATTGTTTTAAACTTCTGACCCTACAAACACTCCTCGAATCTTCAGCAGATAAATTTGTTGCCTACTTACTGATAAAATAAGCACCAACTTCCTCCTATTGGACCTACAAATTTATTTATATTGGTATGGGTAAATCTACTTTTATGCTGATCATTCAAACATTTCTTAGATGTCATCCTCTTTCTAGAAATTTAGGAAATTTTAATTTTTAACTATATGACTTCCTCCTTTTGTCTTCTATTACCAACTATTTCTGCATGAGCATGAGCAGAAACTCAAATTGTTCTCCATCCCAACTAAACGCAATGTGTGCTTCTGGACTAAATTCCATATTGGGAGAAAAAATGGTTTATTGGGATAACTGGTGGAATTTGCATGTTAGGTAATAGCATTTATCAAGGGTAACTACTCTAAACTTGATAATTTTATAGTGTTATGTAGGGTAATGTCCTTTTTCTTAGGCAAAGAATGCTGACATACTTGAGTAAAGAGAGGGGGCACAAAGAAACCAGAACTGATTCCAGAAATTCCAGGCCTCTGGAAATCAGGCCTCCAGTTGATAGTGCCCCATTTGAGGAATTAACTAAACTTGGAACTTGTAATCCAGGATTGAAAATGCAGTTATCCAGGAAAGACTTATGGAAAGTGTTACTGTCTGATGGCTTGGACCCATGCTTCCTGCATGCAAAACCAACAAGCTTCTGCAAGCTCTGTATGAATAAAACCACTGTCAACCTGGACAAAAAGGGATATGGAGGGGAGTGGTGGAAGGGAAAACAGCTTTAACAGAAAAACCATGGAAACTGAGGTCTGGAATTAAGACATCTCCTTGGGTGAAGAGAGGGACTCCACCCATATGTATGGAAAGGGTGTGTTTGCCCTGGCATTGGAAGAAGGTCGATGTCCCAGCCCACCATTCAACAAGAATTTTGCCACCCCAGAATACATAAACGGCAGAACATTTTTCCCAAGGATTCCGGAGAATGAGGTCTACTCCCCGTGCTATGAAAAGGTTGGGCCTCTATGCCAGAGATTAGGGAGAATGTTACTTCCACCTCACTGTATGAAGGGGTTGAGACTGTACCCCAGAGATTGGGGAAAGTGTGGACATCACTCCTGTTTTTGGAGGGTGAGGTCTGGAGCTTGGTCATCACCTAGATGCTTGAAGAGGGTGGAACCAAGAAAGTGGCCATTGGGCAAGCCTGTGGAAAGGGTTGGCCCCCATGAGGTCCCAAGGAGAAGAAAGCATCATCTTAAGAATGACTCTCAGAATTTGAAAACTTGTGATGTATACCCTGAAAGTTTTCAGAACTGTTGGGGAGCAATGACTCATGTTTCCCTCCCAAATTCTCCTTTTGGTAATGCATATGTTTATCCTATATCTGTTCCTTTGTATATTGGAAGCAGAAAAAATTGCTTTGTGGGTTTCACAGTTTTACAGTCAGAGGGGACTTTGCCACAAGAAAAATTGTATTTCTATAAATAACTGTGATGTGATTTTGTACTTAGCATTGCTAACTGAAAGGATTTAAGTTTTTTTTGAATATTATAATGTCTTTCTGGAATTCAGAGGGTGGAAGGTGGCAGTTTGAGATTACATATGAATTCCAGAATGAGAGATTATGTTTGTAAACTTGTCTGGTCCCCCTTTAGATTTTATTAGATTCAACTAAGATATCTTTGATTAAAATATGGTAAGATTAGGGCTTTGATTCAATCATGTCAGTGGGTTTAACACAGAGTTGGGTCCCTGCCCCTTTGGTGGGCTATATAAAAGGACATTCACTCTAGAAAACACACAGAAGAAGAAGAGCGAACTTTGTCAGTTTTGATCCTGGACCCCAGGGGAGAGATGAGCCATTCACCTGATAGTTTACAGCTGACCTTGAGAAGAGAATAGAGAAGCTGAGAAGCCCTGAGAAATGAGCCTTATGCCAGTTTACAGCTTAGATTGGAAGAAGTTGAACCCAAGGAGCCTTAAGAAGAAGAAGGAAGGAGAGACCAGGCAGAGGTCACCTGCCACCTTGCTTCAACACGTGGCAAAAGACTTTGGTAAGGAAGTAACCTTGAGTTGGACTCTTTAGAGCTTTGTAAGTGCAAGCTTCTATCCAAAATAAATATCCTTTATAAAAGTCAAAAGATTTCTGGTACTTCGCATCAGCACCCCTTTGTCTGACTAATACACTAATGATTGGTGAATCTGGATGAAGGGTAAACGATATTTTAGCTATTTTAACACTGCTCTGCATTTACACTATATGCAAATACAAACTAGATAAGTTAATCTCTCTTGACTCCTACTATTCTACGTTTCTATTCTGCATTACAGTTAATTTTATTAATAATTTTTTTGCATTTTATACATCATAATGTACTTCTCATGTCATTGTAATATAGATTCTACCCCCAGGAATAGGCTCAATTTCTGAGCCTGAGTGCCTGGCATTTGGTACAGTTCACAGTTTCATTTTTGCTACTGCTGGAACCTTTGTCCTGTGAATAAGATAAGAAATTCTTCATCCTGTACAAAGATAAGTAGTGAACTGATAAAAATGGGATCCTTAAATTTTAAAAGCTTTCATTACCACCTTCTGACAACCTGGCATATTACATGCTAAAAATTGTTGGGGGAGCTGATGCTCACTATATGTAGAATATTTAATAAGTTTGATTGTAAATGTATGGAAATGGATAGAGTTGATGTTAATACATTATAGTGAGTAAAATTAACACTGCTGATTTATAAATGAGATTGTGGCTGAAAAGCATATTCTAAGGAGGTTAATGGCAATTGAAAGAAATCTAGAGGATAATCTAGGGACTCTAAAACATAGTGAATTCAGGGGTGGATGAGGATTGTCATTAATAGTACAAATACAAGAATATTTCTCTATTACAATGTGTTAAGAATATAGGAGAACTAATGCAACTTATCGACTATAGTTAACAGCAATATTGTAATATTTTTGCAGCAGTGGCAAAGAAGGAACTGTATCAATACTAAGATCAAACAATGGGGAGGTAAAAGGGGGTACAAAATCTTTCCTTTTGGAGTAATGAAAACACTCTAAAAATGGATTGAGAGGATGACAGCACAACTCCATGATGAAACTGATCCACTGAGTGTACACTTTGAATGTACTGTACAAAGCATGGGACAGTATAACTTAATTTACCCTGTGGTGGATAATGGACTGCATTTAAAAGTACAAATATGATAACATTCTCTCACGAACTAAAACAAATATACTATACAATACATGGCATTAATAATAGAATGATTTGAAGGAAAATACACCAAATAGAAGCTATGGATTATAGATAGCAGTAATATTATGATGATGTTCTTTTATCATTTTTAGCAAATGTGTAACAAAAATGTAAGGTGTTGCTGGTGGGCTGTATGGGAATCCTATATGGTATGTGTATTAGTCAATGTTCTCTAGGAAAACAGAATCAAAAGGAGATATCTGTCAATAATAGGAGATTTTATAAGAGTCTCTAACATGACCATGGGGATGTACAAGTCCAGGTTCTGCAGGCAGGCTGCAAACCAGGGGCTCCAATGAAAGTCCAATGAAGGTCCTAGGTAAGTTTCCATGAGATGTCGGCAGTCCAAAGATGAGCTGGGAAATTCTCTCTAAATGCTGAAATCACTTGCCCTTTTAGGACATTCAACTGATTGGATAAAGCTTCACTCATTGCTGATGGCAATCTCCCTGATTAATGTAGATGTAATCAGCTATCTATGAAGTAAATTCACTGGTGACTAAAGTCCATAAATGTCCTTTTATTACAATTAGCCCAGTGCTTGCTTGACCAAACAACTGGGCATATTTACCTGTCCAAGTTGATATATTAGCCTAACCATCACAGTCCAACCCTTTACAACTCAGCAACCATACACATTACCTTAGACCATACTTAGTCTCTAAGTAAAAAAAATAACAGACATGCATACATATATATTTCAGACTAACAATGGTCCACTCTCCTGCATACAGCTGGAAAGGCATTAATTAACTATAGAATAGGGTACAAGTCCTTGGGTAACATTCACTCTTAAACTTGACATCCTTAAATATTATGACATGAAACTAATACAACTTGTCATATGATGGGGAAAAGGTTGGGAAGAAAACAAACAAATTTGTTTTGTGTACATATACAATCATACTCATAATGAAACAAGGAAGAAAGATTCATAACTGTTACAGTCCTCATATCTGTAAATGGTCACATGGTCAAAGTTCATATTTATCACTACCTTCTTCCACTACATATTCTGAGTTCCCATTACCCTCAGCAAGCACTTCAGCTGGCCATGGTTCTTTGCCTGGTGGGGTGACCCAAACTTTCATTCCTGCAGATTCTGGGCCACAGTTAGTCATGCTTAGATTGACTTGTTACAATTTTCCTTTGACTTTAATCACAGGGCATAGCAGTACTTGAAGACACCCTAGAGGATCTCCTGTATTCCAGGCAAACTCTTCTTTATCCCCATTATGTAGATGCAGTCCTATTTCCCCTTGATAGTCACGATCAATCACCCCAGCCAGTACAGTAATTCCCTTCTTTGCCTGTTAATTCACAGGTAAGAGGAGCCCAAAGTAGCCCGGTGGCAGTTTTAACTTCCAGTTCAATGAAATCATTCTTGTGTTCCCTAGAGGCAGTACTCCTCTTTTTGGGATGAAAGCCTGTCGACCAGCAGAGCTTAAGGTTGCAGGGACAGGAAACAAACATTTTCCTACTGGATCACAAGGGGTAATAGTGAGTGGTGCCACTCCCATTTCCACCTCTTGATTCCTGGACCCATGAATCCTGATTATGGGAGAAACAGCACCATAGAGTAGACACTGATTTAGAGCATACACAGCTTCCTGGAGAACACTGCCCCAGCACTGCAAGGTTTTGTCACATAGTTGGCACTGTAATTGAGTCTTCAAAAGGCCATTCTACCATTCTATCAATCCAATGCTTCAGGGTGATGGGGAACATAAGACCAGTGAATTCCATAGGCATATGCCCCTTCCTGTACATCATTTGCTGTGAAATGAATTCCTTGATCAGAAACAATGCTGTGTTGAATGCCATGGTAGTAGATAAGCTATTCGGTAAGCCCACAGATGATAGTTTTCGAAGAAACATTGCATGCTGGAAATACAAACCCATATCCGGAGTATGTGTCTATTCCAGTTAAAAGAAATCATTGCCCCTTCCATGGTGGAAGTGGTGCAATGTAGTCAACCTGCCACCAGGTAGCAAAATGGTCCCCTTGAGGAATGGTGACATATAGGAGGCTGAGTGTGGATCTCTGCTGCTGGCAGATTCGGCATTCAGCAGTGGCTGTAGCCAAGGTAGCTTTGGTGAGGGGAAGTCCATGTTGCTGAGCCCATGCTCCTTCCCTACCTTCATGGCTACATTGTTCATGAGCCCATTGGGCAATGACAGGAATGGCCAGGGAAAGAGGCTGAGCATTAGCCACAGATCAGATCATCTTACCCACTTGATTATTAAAATCTTCCTCTGCTATAGTCACCCTCTGGTAAGCATTCATGTGGGACACAAATATTTTCATGTTTATTGCCCACTCAGAAAGGTCTATACACATACTTCTTCTCCAGACCTCTTGGTCACCAATTTTCCAATCATGTTCCTTCCAGATCCCTGACCATCCAACCGAAACATTGGCAACAGCCCATGAATCAGTGTACAAATGCACCTCTGGCCATTTCTTGTTCCAAGCAAAATGAACAACCAGGTACACTGCTCGAAGTTCTGCCCACTGCAAGGATTTGCCCTCACCACTATCCTTCAGGAATGTCTCAGAAAAGGGCTGCAGTGCTGCAGCTGTCCACTTTTGGGTGGTGCCTGCATATCGTGCAGAGCCACCTGTATACCAGGCCTGAGTTTTCTCTTCCTCAGTCAACTGATTGTAAGGGTCTCCCCAAGAAGCCAAAGCTGTGTGCTGGGAAAGAGGCAGTAACATGGCAGGTGTGGTGACCATGGGAATTTGGGCTACTTCCTTGTGTAACTTACTTGTGCCTTCATGACCAACTCGAGCCCTATCTCATATATACCACATTCACTTTATTATGGAGTGCTGCTGTGCATGTCCAACTTTATGTTTTGGTGGGTCAGAGAATACGCAGCTCATGAGAGGCAACTAAGGGCTCATGGGAACTTGATGGCCCATGGTTAAGCAGTCAGTGTCTACTAAGTTTCAGTAGCAGGTCAAAAGCTGTTTCTCAAAAGGAGAGTAGTTATCTGCAGATGATGGTAGGGCTGCTCCAAAATCCTAAAGGTCTACAGTGTGATTCTCATATAGGAGCCTGCCAAAGGCTTCAGAGAGCATCCCTATTTGCCACTGAAATTTCCAGCACCATTGGATCTGCTGGATCATATGGCCCAAGTGAGTGCAGCTTGCACAGCAGCCTGGACCTGTCACAGGGCCTCCTCTTGTTCCAGTCCCCAATCAAAGCTAGCAGCTTTTTTGGTCACTCAGTAAATGAGCCTGAGCAGCACTCCCATATGAGGAATGTGTTGTCTCCAAAATCTGAAGAGACCAAATAAGCATTGTGTCTCTTTTTGGTTGTAGGAGGTGCCAGATGCAACAGCTTATCCTTCACTTTAGGAGTATCTCTACATGCCACACCACTGGACACTTAGAAATTTCACTGAGGTAGAAGGCACCTGTATTTTTGTTAGATTTATCACCCATCTTCACTTATACAAATGCCTTGTCAATAAGTCTAGAGTCTTTCATACTTCTTGCTCATTAGGTCCTATCAACATGATATCATCAATATAATGGACCAGTGTGATATCTTGTGGGCAGGAGAGATGTTCAAGTTCCCCGAGGACAATATCGTGACATAAAGCTGCAGAGTTGTTATACCTCCGAGGCCGGACAGTGAAGGTATACTACTGGCATTTTCAGCTGAAAGCAAACTGCTTCTGGTGGTCCTTACTAATAGCAATTGAGAAAAAATCATTTGCCAGATCAACAGTTGCATATCAGGTACCAGGGCATGTGTTGATTTGCTTAAGCAATGATACCACATCTGGGACAGCAGGTGCAATTGAAGTCACTACCTGGTTAAGTTTATGATAATCTACTGTCATCTTCCAAAATCCATCTGTTTTCTGCACAGGCCAAGTAGGAGAATTGAATGCGGATGTGGTAGGAATTGCCACCACTGCATCCTTCAGATCATTGATGGTTGCACTAATCTCTGCAATCCCTCCTGGAATCCAGTATTTTTTTCGATTTACTATTTTGCTGGGCAGAGACAGTTCTAGTGGCTTTCACTTGGCCTTTCTAACCATAATATTCCTCACCCCACAAGTCAGGCATCAAATGTGGAGATTCTGCCAGTTATTGAGTATGTCTATTCCAATTATGCATTCTGGAACTGGGGAAATAACCACAGAATGGGTCCAAGGCCCCACTGGACTCACTGTGAGATGGACGTGAGCTAAAACTCCATCAATCACCTGACCTCTATAAGCCCCTACTCTGACTGGTGGACCACAGTGACATTTTGGGTCTCCTAGAATTAATATGACTTCTGAGCCAGTGCCTAATAATCCCCAAAATGTCTGATCATTTCTTTTTCCACAATGCATGTTAAAAGGCCATAGGTTTCCTTGGGGGAAAGTGGAAGGAAGATTAACAGCATAAATTTTGGACAATTTAACAGGATCCTTTCCCAAGGGGACCTGGCCTTCTCCTCATTCAAGGGGCTCTGGATCTGTAAACTATCTCAAGCCTGGGAATTGATTAAGGGGCTATGATTCTCTGTGTCTGTAATTTGAGTTAGGGTTTGGTCACTCGACCTAGAACACTTCTGTTTATACAGATCCAGATGAAATTTAGTAGTCTGCCCATCTATTTCACTTCTAGGTACCCCATGATGTATTAGTCAATGCCATAACTCTATGTGACTCAGACTATTTTGAGTGCTGCTTTGAATCTGCTTTTCATTGCGGTAGCCACGCCCATCTTGTGTTTCGTGATTAACTGCTGATACTTGACTTTTTTCTGGACTGAGATCTGATTATCCCCATAATGTTTAAGGATTCTAATTCCATTACAGCCCTCCCTACAGTAATATCTGGAACACAGAGAAGAGCAACCACAGAGCTCTTCAGGGATGGTGGAGTTAGTCTTACAAACTTATTCCTCACAGTCCTAGTTAAAGATGTATTCTGTGGATATTTCTGGGGTGGAAATACCCTGATTTCTGTCTATATAAGTTGGAAAACTCATGCAGTTCTTTCAGAGTATAGCGTACTTCCTCAAGGGTCTCAGTTTGTATTTCACCTTTGGGGGCTTGTTGTGAATTTAGTCTAGTAATAGGTTTGGAAGACAAGAGGGGTGGTGTGTGTGGGTAAGGAGAAGGATAAAAAATGTCTTGCAAGCTACTGACCTCAGGACATTCCTTTGCATTTTCCTCTGGTGAGACAGGATTTATCTCTTCAGGCAGGTGTTGGAAGGCAGATTCCTCAAGACAGACTGGAGGCTGGGCAGGGCATGCTAGAGTTTTGCTGGCACTTCCCTCAGGGCATGGAGGAGGTGCAGACTCCCTGGGGCAGGCCAGAGACTGGACAGTGCAGGCTTAAGTTTGGCTGGTATCAACCTCAGGGCTGGAAGGAGGTCCGGACTCCCTGGGGCAGGCTGGAGGCTGGGTTATACAAGGTTGACAAAGTGTGGTCTCCACAGGGCAGGCCATGGCAAATTTATCTGGTAAAGTCTCAGCAGAATTTGGGGTTCCAATGTCCCCACCAATATTATCATCATTCCATATGTCTCCATCCTAATCCTCTGGGTTCTACTCCTTTCCCATCAATGCCTTCACTTTAACTGCAGAAACCCTGAGGTGTTGAGATTTTAGTTTCCTTTGTAATTCTGCTACTTATACAATGAGATTCTGATTTTGGTCCTCATAACACACATAGAAACTTTCAGATCATTCATGTGGTGTTTAAGTTTCAAATTTGAAGCCTTTAGCTCATCTCTTCCTTTTGTAACTGTATTCAGAGTATACCTTTTGACTCCAGAGAACTCTGTTAATGTGTTGAAAACACTCTCTCCCAGATCCTTGCTTCTTATAAGTGTGGAAGTAGGGGAATCCAGTGATGATATTTTGCGTATTTTTTTGACAACTCACGCCATGGACTGTTAGAGGCCTCTTCATTATTGGAAAGGGAGTCATTAGTACACTTGAGTCCAATTACAGTAGAGAGCCAATTGCAAAACTGCCAGAACCACCTCAGATATCCCATGTTTAAGACTCTATTCCTCAAGAATCACTCCAGGTACCAAGCTGTATAAGTCAGGGTTCTCTAGGGAAACAGAATCAATAGGAGATATCTGTCAATAACATGAGATTTTAAGAGTCTCTCACATGACTGTGGGGATGCACAAGTCCAGGCTCCACTGGCAGGTGGCCAACAAGGGGCTCCAATGAAAGTTCAATGAAAGCCCTTGATGAGTTTCTGGGAGAAGCTGGCTGTCCAAAGTTGAGTTGAAAAATTCTCTCTGAATGCTGAAATCACTTGCCCTTTTAGGACATTCAACTCATTGGATAAAGCTTCACTCATTCCTGATGGCAATCTCCCTGATTGATGTAGATATAGTCAGCTATCTATGCAGTAAACTCACTGGTGACTAAAGTCCATAAATGTCCTTTTATTACAATTAGCCCAGTGCTTGCTTGACCAAACATCTGGGCATATTTACCTGGCTGAGTTGACACATTAGCTTAACCATCACAGTATGCATGATTGTTTTGTAAACCCACGTTCTCTAATAAACATACAAAAAGAAATTATGGGACCGGAAGCTGTGCCTATCTAACAAAACAGCAAAATATCACCAAAAACAACCTAGAGTTACAATGGCCTCTATGGGGAGCATTCCAGTTATACTATTTTATTTATCTACGAGGTGGACTTGAGAAAACGGCCTCCCAAATTAAACAGGCCAAATGGGATGTCTATTTTAATTGATACTCAGAGTCTACTGAGAAATTGCAACTCTAAATTAGCATGTGAACTAGTGAGTTTTATATTTCTATGTTTTCTGTGTTTCTGTACTTTTATGCCTTACTCTGGGCTGAAAATTTATGCCTTACTCTGGGCTGAAAATTTTTGAATTGAAGCTATAAGCTCTCTATTTGTGTCTATGTTTTAGGTCTGAAATTTTTCTACCTCCAAGTGGTATTACCGAACTAACTTACAGAACTCCATTAAAGGTCTCTATTCCAATTGACTTAAAGATAAATAAGTATTTATATATAAATTAATAATTGTAAAGTCTTAATATACCCAATCCCTAGACCTACTCTAATACAGAATTCCACTCTTCCATGCATACCATCATACCTTGGATCAACATATGACTTGGACCAAGTAATCATAAATATGTGTAAGGTTATGAAACAGCTTTAATACCACCCTAAATGCTCTTCAGTCCCCCAGGCTGAAGTTGATAGCTTAGCATCAGTGGTCTTATAAAAACTATTGGCTTTAGATACCCTGACTTCCCACGAACAATGTTGCTTTTATGTTAATAAGCCTGGTATGGTCTGTAACAAGTCTCAATAAAATCTCTAAATATTTTAAAGGATCAAGTTAAGACATTTCATGATATCAGTCAGGCTCAAACATTTCAATGGATAGGCCTAATTCCTGACATACATTTTTAGTTTAATGGAATATGAGGAGAAACTAGTAAATTTTGTATTTATGTTTTTAATTGTGATTATCAGTCTGTATGTTTTACATTTTTTGTTGTACAAACTGTTTCATGTTTCTGCTGAAATTCCTTGACATCCTCAAGACAGATGTTTGCTCTTAAGATAGCTAATTCAAAGGAAAATGAGATTAATTGGGACTGTCTCTACTGGATCAAGACTAAAAATAAAAATAATAAACACCCTGACTTGGAGAGAGGGCAGATTCATAATCCACTCAACTGAGTAAGTAACCCCATTTCAAGGGTCTTGAATGTCATACAGCAACACAAGAAACCCCACTGCAGAAAAGAAAGAAAACAAACCCAAGCAATGTAAAGGAAAAATGCAACAAAATAATTGACTGAGCCTACTCTATAGCCTAAAAGATGGTTATCAGCATTAAGCATTGCTTGGAGGGGACCTTCTTCCCAAAAAGTACTTTTCAGAAGAAAATACAATTGACATGCAGGGATTTTCTGGGAAAATGGAACATGCCCTATGGGGTTGCTGGTAAGCAACTACTTTTAAAACGTGAATGAATAAATAATGAGCAAAATGCATCTGCATTTTAGTAGATTTGGAATATAAAATAAATTTAGTCACTCTGTTGTATACCCAACATCTCTTCCAGTCTTATTCAGTGTCTTTGAATGAGTGCAAGTAGGTGAATAGCCCTAGTATAACATGAAACCCTCTGTGAATTTGAATAAGACTCACATTTGCCTATGCAGATAATATTATTCTAAGCATGTTCTATGTAATATACTCATAATAAAGCTTGCTGGTATTGCTCAAGACAGCTAAAACTGATGAAATAGTCAATTAATTTTTTTAGTCAAATCAATAGATGGACCAGAGAAACACTTCCAAGCAGGTGCCTCAAATAAGAATTTAATTTGTATGTAAACAGTTATTGTTAGTTAATTAAATGCCAATTGATTCTTCAAGGGAAACTATTGATATTTCTCTGTAATTAACTTAGAAACATGTTGCTAGAGTTTTGAAAGAGTTTTGGTTAGGCATTAAGTTAAATGCATCTATTTAATTTAAATGACTATTTATATTTGATTTAGCAACCAAAGAATGAAAAATTTTCCCTCAATTTAATTTTAACAAATATTGAATTACATTTTAAAGTTATCATTTGATGAAATAACTGATATAGTATTTAAATTAGGAATAAAAATGAATTTTTTATTAATATCATGATGTACTTTTCAAGGACAATTTTAAATATTTAATACCCATAGGAATAGGATTAGTATTTGCTTAATGGGATTTTTCAGTTGTCAAACATTATTCTAGAAATAAATACTGAAAATTTTCATTTCATAACAAAATAGAAATGTTTATGGTGTACTTGAGAGCTCCAGACAGATATCATCAGACTACAATTCAATGCTAGAGAATTTTTGAAAGTCATCTCATCTCTAAAATTGTTTGGATTTCTACATACTACTCTGTGTGTATTAGTTGTGTAACTTTATAGTAATAAATATTAGAAAATCAATCCATAATTATGTTAAAATTTGAGATCTGCTAAGAAGATTAAGATGTGAAATTCATCATTTTATTTAATTATAAATCATATCCTCCTATGACTTTCATAATACTTATTTCTGACTCTGTTTTATGAAATGAATTTTTTCCCTTTTGTCACTAGACCATGGTTAGTTGGGGTTCAAAAAATTTCTGAATCTTTAAAGTGTGAGTGAATATCCTTTTTCTCTTCCAAACACAAGTACTTCTGAGTATAACTTTGCTGACTGATATTTCACATAACTAATTTTTGACTTCTACTGTCATCAACTAATTCATTTAATGAATATTATTGAACCCTGATTTGTGACAAGAATCCACAATGGTAACTGAAGTTATAAATGCCCACAGGACAAAATAAACTTTAAAGAATACCTTATAAGTGCACTATCCTCTCTGTTGCATTTTTCTATCTCTGCCTTATTTATGTTTCTATATTTATCTGTCTCTATCTCTATATATCTCTATCATCTATATTTATATCTATATCATCTATATCTATATATCTATACCTACCTATAGATAGATACAGGTCTATCTATCTATCTATCTATCTATCTACATATCTATTTATCTAAATAAACTGAATTTGTTTCTTAGCTGCTAAAACAAATACTATGCAATGGGCTGAATTACATGATGGAAATTTATTGGCTTACAGTTTTCAGGCTAGGAGAAGTCCAGAATTGAGGGGCCAACAAGGCAATGTTTTCTCACAGAGGACAGCGGCATTCTGGCACTGGCTGCTGGTGATTGATGTTCTTTTGCTCTTCTGTCTCTTGGCAAAACACATGGTGGTGTCTTCTTTCTCTTCCAGCTTCCACTGACTTCCAAATTCTGGGTGCTTCCTGTGGCTTGGAAAAATGTGATTTTCATAGAAACAAAAGATTTAGAGGATACGAATGCTTTTGGACTCCTATGTGATAATATCTATTTTCATAAAAATTCCTGGAATCCTTAGGACAGCCTTTTTTGAATCACCTTTCAGCCTGCCTGTATACACTTTGATTGAGAAAACATATTTTCTCAGAAGGGATCCAGAAAGATAGTACTGGAATAAATTTCTTATTACCATAGAAGGTCAAGAGAACAGATGTTAACAAAAGGCAACTAGTTTTAAATTCATAAAAGATATAGTTATATCTTATTACCAAGAAACTTTCATGTAAATATATACTTCAGTAGATTAATATCAAAGCTTCATTCTTTCGAAATATTTTCCCTTCTCAGTTTTCACTTTTAGACAATAGATTTGAAAGCAAATGCATGCAGAATGTCAAATGAATAAAGTGAAAATGTTTGAGAAAAACAGTTTTTTGAAATCAAACAACTGAAGACAATTTACTTAATTTTAACTGTCTCAAAATGATATTTGGCCCCTGCACTAAGTGCAAAAATACCTACATCTGCAGATGGTTTTATATTTCAAAGTAGTCTTCTTTGCAATTATGAATGTACTTTTTAATACTATTAAACAAAGGCATAAAAATAATCTCATATAAATTTTGGTTTCCTTTTTTCTCCTGCAGTCCTTTAGCTCTGAAACTTACTAATACAGACCATTCATATATTGGTGTGACCACATTCTAATAACATTTTGTAATTAGAGAAGTTTCAAGTTGCTTTTTTAATTTTAATTTTTTTGCCCCAAGAAAATATAATTTCCTGCTGTGTGCATGAGAATTGACACTGAGCGTCTCGCTGCCTGGGAACACTCCTTCCTGACAAGTTGAACAACCATAACCATGGTCACAAGGCCAGGCGTGGGACTGGGCTGCAAAGACCAGGGGCTTTCACAGCTACTTAACAGCGTTGGAGAAAAGGGCTAGCCAACTTCTCTGAATTGCCTGGAGGAGGCTGAGATCACCAAAGTGGTCTTGCTTTTTCCTGGGCAGCTGGCACCATCCCAGCCCCTGCCCCAGGGCCGCGTACAGACAATACAGAATTCCCATATAAGCGCCAACCCCCCCAGCCCCAATTAGTTTCGCTGTTATAAACATATTGTATTGGTTTAGTAATTTTGTTACAATTAATGAAGCAATATTAGTATAATTATACTATTAACTATAGTCCATAGTCTACATTAGGGTTGACTGTTTGCATTGGGTAGTCCTATGGATTTTGTTTTTAATGTTATTTTGGAAAAATATATACACTGTAATATTTCCCCTTTTAACGACTAAAAATATAATTCAGTGGTGTTAATTACATTTCCAATGTTTTGCTACCATCACCACCATTTAAGACCAATACTTTCGATCACACCAAACAGAAATTCTGTACCAAGTAAGGATTAATTCCACATTACCTACTTCTACCCTGACCCTTCTTAACCTTTATCCTAGTTTCTGAGCTAATGAATTTGCTTATTCAAATTATTTCATAAGAATGGGATTATGCAATAATTTCCCTTTCCTGTCTAGCTTATTTCACTAGACATGATGTTTTTAAGGTTCATCAATGTTGTCACATGTATCATAATTTCATTCCATTTTATAGCTCAATAACATTCCACTGTGTGTATATATTATATTTTGTTTATCCATTCATCTGTTATAGATGGACACATGCGTTGTTTCCATCCTTTGGTAATTGTGAATAATGTCACTATGAATTTCAGTGAGCAGCTATCTGTTAAGGACCCTGATTCAATTATTTGGAGTTTATACCTAGAAGTGGGATTGCTCGGTCATATGGTAATATGTATTTAACTTTCTGGGGGAACCACCAACTCTTGTCCACAGAAGTTGCACCATTTTACATTTCCTCCAATAATGAGTAAGTGTCCCTGTTTCCCCACATCCTATTCAACACTTGCTATCTTCTTTTTTTTTTTTTTTTTAAATAAATCATTCTAGTGGCTGAGAAATTGGTTTCTCATTGTGGTTTTCATTCGCTTTTCTTAATGGCTAATGATGATGAGCATCTTTTCATGTGCTTAAGTCCATTTTAATATTTTCTTTGGAGAAATGTCTATTCAAGTCTTTTGACCATTTTTAATTGGGTTATTTGTTTTTGTTGTTGATGTATAGAAGTTCCTTATATATGCTGGATTTATACCCCTATTACATATGTGGTTTCCAAATACATTTTACATTTCTGTAGGTTGTGTATTTTATTTGCATGATAAAGTCATTTGATACACAAAGATTTTGATGGATAATCTAACAACCATTTTCTAATACAATGTCTTCAAGATGCTTCCTTGTGATTTCTGCTAAAGTTTTATACTTTTAGCTCTTATATTTATATTTTTGATCCAGTTTAATTTTAATATGATGTGAAGTAGGGGGCCATCTTAATTTTTCATATGGATATCCAGTTTTCCCAGCACCATTTGTTGAATAGACTCTTTCTTCTCCATAGAGTGGACTTGGCCTTATTGTCAAAAATCAATTGTCCATAAATGTGAGGGCATATTTCTGAACTCTGAATTTGATTCCATTTGTTTTTATATCTGTGCTTGTGCAACTACCATGCTGTTTTGAATAATGTAGCCTTGTGATGTTTTGCAATCAGGAAGTTTGAGACCTCCAACTTAATTTTCCTCAAGATGATTTGGGCTTTTTGGGAACTTTTAACCTGTTATATAAATTTGATGAAAGGCTATTCCATTTCCACTAAGAAGGCTCTTGTAATATTTTTGGGATTGTGTTGAATCTGTAATTTATTTGGGTCAAATTGACATTGTACAAGTACTTAGACTTCCAGTCAAGGAACAGAGAATGTCCTTCCATTTATTTAGATATTTAGGTCTTCTTTGATAACTTTTAGCAATGATTTGTAGTTTTCCATATGGAAGTCCTACACATCCTTAGTTAAATTTATTCATAGATATTTGATTCTTTTAGTTGCAATTTTAAATAGATTTATTTCTTAATATCCTCTTCATATTGCTCATTACTAATATTTTTGCTTGTTAATCTGTAATTCTGTCATTTTTCTGAATGTGTTTATTAGCCCTAGCACCTTAGCTGTGGATATTTTAGGATTTCCTCTATATAGGATCACATCATTTACCAGTAGAGAGAGTTTTATTTCTTCCTTTCTAGCTTGGATGCCTTTTGTCTTAGTTTGCCACAGGGATACCCATTCAAAGTTCCAGAAATGTGTTGGCTTTTATAATGGGAAATTTATTAGGGGAAATGTTTACACTTCAGAGGCCATGAAATATCCAAATTAAGGCACAATCAGAGATCTTTTCTTACCAAAGTAGCTACTGGTAATCCTGGTTTCCAGCCATGTGGTAAAGCAAGATGGCATCTGATTTCTGCTGAGGTCCCTGCCTTCTCCTCAAGAATCTACTATCTCCCAGAGCTTAGCTGTGGGCAACCAGGCATTGGGCTTGTCACTCTCCAGGCCTCCTCTCTCAGGCTCTTGTGGCTTCTTTGCTTTTCTGCAGCTGTAGGTGAACCTGGAGCCTTCTCTCACTTGGCCGGATCAAAATGGTAGTTTCCTTTCTCCTGTGTCTCTCTTTCTGTGTCTTAGTTTATATCACACCCAGCCAGAGGGCAGAAACCCAAACTGGCTCAGGCCTGACTGAGGCAGTCTAATCAAAAGCCTTAAAGCAATTTTATCAAGTAATTTAATCAAAGGCTTCTCAACTGAATTTAATGCAATTAAAGGTCCGCATATCCACAGGAATTGATTAGCTCAAGAATTTTTTTTTTCTGGAATTCACAAAATTTAAACTTTCACACACTTTTTTTTCTTGCCTAAGGCTCTAGCTACAAAAACCAGTAATTTGTTGAATAACATATGTGAAAGTGGGCATTCTTGTTTTGTTCCTTATCCTAAAGGGAAAAGTTTCAGACTTTCACCATTAAGTATGCTGTTAGCTGTATGTTTATCATACATGACCTTTAACTTGTTTAAGAAGTTTCCTTTTATTCCTTGATATCTGGATGTTTTTAACAAGGGACGATGGATTATGTTAATGACTCTTCTGCATTGATTTAATGATTCTGGTTTTTTTCCTTTATTCTATTAATGTGGTGTCTTACATAATTTTATTTTCTTATGTTGAACCACCCTTGCATACCTGGCATTAGTCCCACTTAATAGTGTATAATAATTTTTATGTGATATTGGATTCAGTTTGCTGGTCTTTTTTTGAGAATTTTGCACCTAATTTCTTAAGACATATTGGCCTATGTGGCCGTTGGGCAGTTTGATGTAATTATGAATCCCGAAAATATAATTGGATCATGCTTGTAAACTGATCTGTTAATCTGGGCATGATTAAGTTATGATTAGGGCATTGACTGGGCCATGTCAGTAGGGCATTGAGCCCCACCCCTTGGTGGGTGGGGAATCGAATATAAAAGGCAAGGCAAAGAATAGAGTTGAAGCAGTCTTTTGAGAAGCAGTTTTGATGTTGGAAAGAAGGCCCCAGGAGAAGAGAAGCAAGCTGTTTGCCTGATCGTCTACAGCTGATCTTGTAGAGGAAACAGGAGCTAAGCCCAGGGAGAAACGCAGTCCTGGGAAGACAGGAACCCCAGAAGCCTGAACCCTGGCAAATGCCGGCAGCTGTCTTGCTCTAACACGTGGCAATGGACTGTGGTGAGAGAAGAAACGTAACGCTTTATAGCCTGGTAACTGTGGACTTCTACCCCAAATAAATACCCTTTATAAAGACCAACCCATTTTTGGTATTTCACATTAGCACCCCTTTGGCTGACTAATACAGCCTATAATTTTTTTTCTTGTGCATCTTTATCTGGTTTTGGTAATAGGATGATGTTGGCCTCATAGAGTGAAGTAGGAAGTGCTCCCTCCTCTTAATTTTTTAGAAGACTTTGAGCAGGATTGGTGCTCATTCTTCTTGGAATGTTCAGTAAAACTCACCAGTGTAGCTGTCATGAGCTGGGCTTTTCTTCTTTAGGAGGTTTTTGATAACTGAAATAATCTATTTACTTGTTATTGTTCTATTATTGATATAATCTATTTCTTCTTTAGCCAGTATAGGCAATTCACTTGTTTCTAGGAATTTATAAATTCCATCTAAGTTTTTTAATTTAATGGCATACAGTTGTTCATAGTATCCTCTTAAAATCATTTTTATTTCTGCCAGGTCAGTGGAAATCCTCCCCCTTTCATTTCTTATTTGAGTTTTTTGCATCCTCATTCTTTTTTTCTTTGTCCATTTACCTAAAGTTTTCTTGATTGTATTGATATTTTCAAAGAACCAACTTTTGAAGATTCTCTCTATTGATTTAATTATCCTTTATTCTAATTAGCTATGCTCGAATCTTTTTCATTTCTTTACTTCTGTTTGCATTAGGTTTAGTTTGCTCTTCTTTTTCTAAATCCTCTGATTGTGAGGCTACATCTCTGAATTGAGATCTTTCTTCTTTTATAATGTAAGCATTGAGAGTTATTAGTTTCCCCTTCAGTATTGTCATCTGTGCTTCCAAATAATTTTGTAAAGTTGGGATTTTTATTTCATTCAACACAAGAGATTTTATAATTTCTTTTGTGATATCTTTTTGATACACTTATTGTTTAAGAGTGTGTTACTGAATTGCAACACATTTATGAGTTTTCTAGCTCTCCTTTAAGAACTTTTATTGAATTCTGCCTTCATTCCATTGTAGTCAGAAAAGATATATCATATGTTTTCAATATTTTTAAATTTGTTGAGAAAATTTTTTGTGATCTAACATATGGTCCATCCTGGAGAATGAACCATATGCACTGATGAAGAATGTGTATTCTGGTATTGTTGGGTGAAGCATTCTATATATGTCTATTAGGCCTAGTTGTTTTATAGTATAATTGAAGCCTTCTGTTTCCTTATAGATTTTTCTATCTAGATATTCTGTATAATATTAAGAGTGGTATATTTTAATTTCCTAGTATTAATTTAGACAGTGTATCCCTTCAAATCTATCAATATTTGTTTCCTATATTTTGAAACTATACCATTAGATGCATATATATTTATATTTGTTATGCCTTCTTGTTCAATTGACCCCTTTATCAATATATAGTGATTTTCTTTTTCCCTAGTTACAGTTTTTGACTTAAAGTCTTTTTATCTAATATTAGTGTAGCTACCACAGCTCTTTTGGTTACTATTTCCACAGTTTATATTTTTCCATTCTTTGTCTTTCAACCTTCTGGTGTCCTTGATTTTAAGACTAGTCTATTGTGAACTGCACTGTATTAGTCACCAAAGGGGTACTGATGCAAAATACAAGAACTTGGTTGGTTTTTATAAAGGGTATTTATTTGGGGTAGAGACTTATGGTTACCAGGCCATAAGTTACTTCTCTCACCAAAGTCTATTGCCATGTGTTGGAGCAAGATGTCTGCCGATGTCTGCCAAGAGTTAAGGCTTCCTGGGTTCCTCTCTTCCTGGGGCTCATTTCTCTCTGGGCTCAGCACCTGTTTTCTCCACAAGGTCAGCTATAGACTATGAGGCTCTGTAGGCTTTGCCTCTCTCCGCAAGGCCAGCTGTAGACTGTCAGGCGAATGGCTCATCTCTTTTCCCAGGGCCTTCTCTCCTTCCTCATGATCAAGTTCCTCTGTGTGCTTACTTCCCAGGGCTCCAGCTCAGAAACTCCAACTTCACTTCTCTGAGGTGCAGTTTTTCTGTGAGTCCCTGCTCACCAAGAGGGGTGGACTCAACATCCTACTGACGTGACCCAATCAAAGCCTTAATCATTATTTGATCAAATAAACCTCTGAATCCAATATAATCTAATATGCCCAGAGGAAAAGATCGATCAGTTTACAAACATAATCCAATATATATTTTTGGAATTATTGAATAATGCCAAACTGCTACAATCATAGAGTTGGGTCACACCTTTTTATCCAATCTTCCAATGTCTGCTTTTTGATTGAAGAGTTTAATCCATTTACATTTAAAGTATCTCCTGATAATGCAGGATTTTCTTCTGCTATGTTGCTATTTGGTCTTTGAAGTTTTTGTTTGTTTGTTTGTTTGTTTGTTTTATCATTTTTGTCCCTCAATTATTCTATTAATGTATATTTTCACATTTATTTTTAGTGTACCAGTCAATTCTAATTTTATTCTATATATATTTTGCCAATATTTTCTTTGTGATTATCATGGAGCTTAAATTAAAATCCCCAATATATACAAATAACATTAGATTTGATGCCAATTTAATTTCAATAGCATTCATAAAGTTTTTATACCACTCCACCAAGGCTGCCACTTTTTGTTGCATTATTTATAAATTAGATCTTTATACATTGTGTGTATAAAACCATAGGTTTATCGCTGCTAAGGTAAATGATACTGTAAATGACAGGCCTCCTGATGATGAACTTCCTCAGCTTTTGTTTTTATGGGAATGTCTTAATCTATCACTCACTTTTGAAAGACAGTGTCCTCACACACAACATTCTTGTTGGCAATTGTTTTCTTTCAGCAGTTAATTTATACCACTGCCTTCTTGCCTCCATGTTTTCTGAAGAGAAATTGGCACTTAATCTTATTGGAGTTCCCTTATACATACCAAGTTTTCTTTTGCAGCTTTCAGAACTCTCTCCTTTTTCTTGGTATTTAACAGTTTGAATACAATGTGTCTGTGTGTGATTATCTTCAAGGTTATGCTATTTGGGTTTCACTGGGATCCATGAACAAGTATATCTATGGTTTTCATTAATCTTGGGAGTTTCCTTCCATTATTTTTTTGAATATTCTCCTGTCCATTTGTCTATGTCTTTTCCTCCTGGGACTCCTATAATGCAAATATTGGTATGCTTGATGACATCTCACATATTTCATAGGTACAATTCACAGTTTCTCAGCCTAAATCAATTTAATCACTTGTCTTCCACCTCACTGATTCTTCTTCTGCCAGCTGCAATCTGCTCTTAAACCCATTAGATAATATTTATTACAATTATTGTGGTATTAACCCAAATATTTCTGTTTGGTTCATTTTTGTAATTTTTATCTTTTCTTGATGTTTTCATTCTGGCCACTCATCATTTCTCTGATATACTTTAGTTCTTTCTTCATGTTTTCCTTTACCTTCTTGAGAATATTTAATATCATTTTTTTTTTCAGGGACAAGCAATGGAGCATAGTGGCCTCATGGCCCAAAACTGCATCTCTGATCTGCAGAAATTCTAATGGTAATTGCTTTTTCACATCTTTGTCCCATATTTACAAAGTCTAGTATACTTTGTTGATGGTTTTTCTATTTTTATCTTGTTCCTTTGGATGGCCTTCATCCAATGTCCCCAAAATGCCCCATGTTACACATATTCTTCCCTCTCCCTCCCTTCAGAAACTTTGGTGACCACTGTCTATAAAGACAGTGTCACAAGTTCTTCCATTACGAGAAATAGTAACACGTCTAACTTAGTCCATAGTTGCATTCCCACCTTATATTTGTTCATTCTTCAATCTTGAGAATTTTGAGATGGTGATGTCCACTCTGCTTCTGACTGAGAGAGGGCTTAGATCCCATGAGGCAGATGGATGGAACTGTCTTGCTTGCAGTTGTAGATATCTCTGTTTTGGGGGAATGTGAGATTGACCAGGGTGTGGGGGGGTTGGTTTGGACTATCCATGGAATTATGTTGAGGGCTGGAGGAAAGGAGAGGTGAATTCTGGAGATTTGTAGGTCTATGGTTGAAACTGCAAAGGTGGGAATGTTCTCTTTGGCAAATATGGCACGGGAGGGTCAACGGAGGTAAGAATATATGTGGGAAATGGTACATCTGGAGCATGCTTCTATGGAATATGAATGTGTTCATCTTGTCATAGACACCCATCTCATTGGGTAGAGACCGATACAATAAACAAGAAAATATTAAAATATTAAACTTTCATCCTGGGGAGTCCTGCTTCATTCTTAAATACAGGGGCAAGAATCTCTCCAGTACATAAGCAATGCCTAATAAAAGAAAACAGACCAATATATAAAACTCTCAATATTAATGCATGTAACTATGAACCATGGTTTAAAAAGTGAAAGGTTGTGGTTGCCATAGGTTCTGAGGGAAAGGGTAGGGGAGAATGGGTGGAACTTAGGTCAATTGGGGGCAAAGCCATACTTTTTTTTTTCTTTTTTTTAAATTGTTTTATTTTTTTTTAAAGATACATAGATTACATAAATGTTACATAAAAAATATAGGGATTCCCATATGCCCCACCTCCCACACCTCCACAACCTCGCACAAAAACATCCTTCATCAGTGTGGTACATTAATTGCAATTGATAAAAACATCCTGGGGCTTTGCCATCAAGCATGGAACATAGTTCACATTGTAGACCACACTCTCGCTCCCACAGAGTTCTGCATGTTTTATGATGACATAAAATGGCCTATATCTGTCATTGCAATGTCACTCAGGCCAATTCCCAAGTCCCAAAAAAGTCCCTGTATTACAACTGCTTTTCCCTCCCCCTGCCCCCAGAGCCTCCAGTGGCCACTGGCTCCACTTCAATGTTGTAATTTCTTCCATTGCCTGATTCACAATTTGTCTATAGCAGAATGCCAGTAAGTCCACTCCAGTCCACAGCTCTTCCCCCCATCCTGAGGAGAATGGGATGGTGATGTCCACTCCACTTCCAATTAAGAGGGGGTTTATATCCCAAGGGGAAGACGGATGGGATTATACTGCCTGCAGCTGCAGACTCTCTCCAATCCTTGGGATGGCCGTTGTCCATCATCATCTCCATGCTGGTTGTCCTGGGTGAGTCTAATGAGCTGTAGAGTAGGAGTTGCTGCTTCACTGAGGTTCTGGGCCCAGCTGGCACATGGACAGTCCAAAGACTCAAGTCTTTGGGCATACACATAAAACTCCAGCACCAAGTATAGGTTTGACTAGAAGGGACAGATGAGCCATGTACAGGAAAGGCATAGTTGAGACCAACTCTGTCACTCTCAGGAACACAAACACCAAAGTAGGGCCCACTGGCAAGGTACCAAACTCCGGAGCTATCTGCCCTTACATAGGACTTGGGAGTCTCCAGAGCCCTCAGGAGCCCCACTATTTGGAGTGATATCCACTTTGGAATTCCATGAGATCCTACTGAGATGTACGTAAGCATTACCTCTGTGATGACCTCACAACTCACTTTGAAGACTCTTAGAAATATAAACTCATTTGTCTTTACCTTTTCCCCCTTTTATTCAAGGTCTTTTTCCAGTCGCATTGCCAGTTGCTGCTTGGTAGCAATCCCTCAGTGCCAGGTAGGCTTATCCTCAGGAGTCATGTCCCACACTGGGAGGAAGATAATGCTTTCATATGCTGAGTTTGGCTTAGAAAGAGGCCACATTTGAGCAACAAAGAGGCTGTCAGGAGGCAACCCTTAGTCTTCCCATAACAATAGACTAAGTTTCAATTTCAAGAGCAAAGAATCATAGGGCTAGTCATCAATATCAAGGGCCCATCAGTGGATCCTCCTCCTTCACCAGTCATTGCCGCTGCACTTGGGGGACTATTGCTGCTTCCTTATTGAATGTGGCAGAGCTCTCCAAGATGGGAATTCAGTATTCTCTCATTTATTGAATGATTCTCCTCCCACTGTGACAATGCTGTGTGTGCAATTGAACATTTTTATATACCTTATGTTTATGCTCAGGTGAACTTCCTCCCATGCATCCCCCATCCCTGACAGCCCACACCAGCAATCCTCTCGTGCCTCAGTTGTAACCCTTCTGAGATTCAAAGCTTCTTCAAAGATGAAGCCATTACAATAGCTGAATACAATTAATAGGAAAATGAAATAATGATAAGTTTAAATGTAAGAGACAAAATACATAAAACTTAAAAAAAATTAAACTAAAATTAAATTAAAAGATTAGGATATTAAAAAAGTGAAAAATAAAAAAAAAAATTTTTATCTTTTGGCTTTCATCACTGCAATATCTGGTGTTCAGTCTGTACAGTGGCACATTCCCCCTCTCATTCCCCAGTGTCTCAATATTTTTCATTTTGTTTTCAAAGAAGTTTTAGCTTTCAGCAAAGTCACACACAGAATACAGGAGACTCTCATATACCCAACATCTTCTCCCTTTTCTCCCCTTCAAATTCATACCTTTTTATATGTGGATGGTAGCATTGTTATAACTGATATAAAAATAGTGAAACATAGCTACTAAACATTGTCAATGGTTTACACTATGGTTTACATTTTAGGCCGTACACTTTTATAAATTTTGATGATAGTTACCAAGTCCTGTTTCCAACACTGCATGGTATTGAAGAACATTTCCATTGACCACTAAATACCCCCTGTTTAATCTGTTATATTCTTCCCATCCCTTCCCCCCTGGGGCACACAATGACCCCCTGGCAAGACTCGCTGGATGACAAGATTCCTACTTACATGCAACAAGGTGTCTTAAGACACTGGTTTGTCCTCTGCTATTAGGAACCACCCTTGCTCTTAAGAGACTCTTGCCTGTCTATTTCTGAACAAATTGGTCCTCCCAAAGATGGGTGTCCAACAACTTCCTGCTCATTGTGTGGGTATCCACCCACTGAAACAACACATTATGACAGAATGAACACTCACACAGTCCCTAAAAGCCTACTCCAGGTGCACCCTGTCCCAAATGACTCACCTAACAACACCTTAAACCAGTGACCCTTCTTTGTTGTATTGCCAAAAAAGCATTCCCACCTCTGTACTTTCAACCTCATACCCACAAATCCCCTGTGTTCACCTGGTTCCTCTCCCAACTGTCCCCCCAGTATCCTGGATCTTCTAACCCACCCTTCCCAGTCTACCCACCTGTCAACCCTGCACCACCCAACCCAATAATATCACTACCCTCTTGTCCTATCCCTTCAATATGCAACTACACTCTATCACTTTACCATAGATTATGTCCATATGGGTGATGGCTCACCATCTTCTCTTCTCTTTCTATCTCTTGTAAACCTAGCTCTTTCTTCTTTTTTGATGTATGCATTCATGGCTATGAATTTCCCTCTCAGTACAGCTTTGGCTGCATCCCATAGGTTTTGATAGTTTCTGTTCTCATTTTCATTTGTTTCAAGGTAGTTACTGATTTCTTTTGAGCTTTCCTCCTTGACCCACTGTTTGTCTAAGAGTGTATTGTTTAACTTCCCTATCTTTGTGCCTAATGTGGTTCTCTGGCCCTTAGTGATTTTCAATTTCATTCCATTGTGGTCAGAGAAATTACTTTGTATAATCTCAGTCTTTCTGAATTCATTGAGAGTTGTTCTGTGGCCTAGCATGTGGTCTATCTTGGAGTATGATCCATGTGCACTTGAGAAGAAAGTATATCCCACTGTAATTTGGTGTAGCGTTCTGTATTTATCTATTAGGTCCAGATACTCTAATGTAGTATTCTGAGTCTTTGTTTCTTTATTGATTCTCTGTCAAGATGTTCTGACTAATGGTGATAATGGTGTATTAAAGTCTCCCACTATAATTGTAGAGGCATTTATGTCTCCACTTAGTCTTTCCAGTGATTGCCTCATGTATTTTAGGCACCCTGATTAGGTGCATCAATGTTTATGATTTTTCTTTCTTCTTGAAAGAGTACCCCTTTTACTAATATATAGTGTCTATCTTTGTCTCTTACAATAGTTTTGCATTTAAAGTCTATTTTGTCCAATATTAGTATAGCTACTCCTATCTTTTTTTGGTTGTTGTTTACTTGTAAAATTGTTTTCCAGCAATTCACTTTCAACCTCCTTGAATCCCTGGGTCTAAGGTAGATTTCTTGTAGACAACATATAGATGGGTCATATTTCCTTATCCATTCTGCCAATCTGTGTCTTGACTGATGAATTTAATCTGTTAACATTCAGTGTTATTACTCTCAAAGAATTTCTTACATCAGCCATATTTTCTTTGGGTTTATGTATGTCATATGTTGTTTTTATTTCTCTTTTTGTCTTTTTAGTTGTTCTTACACTCTCCTCTAGCTCTCTTTCTCCTGTTTTTTTCCTTTCAACCTTTAGAATTTCCTTTAGTATTTCTTGAAGGGCAGGTTTCTTATTGGCATACTTTCTTAATTTCTGTT
>JAQZBX010025658.1:0-29391 GCA_029593785.1 Cabassous unicinctus | reverse complement strand
AAGTTTTCTTTCATTTATGCTTAGGAGATGTAACTACTCTATAATTTTCCTTTCTTTTGTTTTGTAATGTCTTTGTCAAGGTTTTATTAATAGGATTATGAAATGAGAAGTTTTTTATTTCCCTGCAATTTCTGAAAGGGTTTGATAAACAGAGTGCTATTTCTTCCTTAAATACTTGTTTGAATCTGCCAGTGAAATCATTAGGCTCTGGAGTTTCCCTGTGGGAAAATTTATTATGTGAATTCATTTTTTAAATAGATATTGAGCTCATCATATTTCTACTTGTTGGAGGTGTGTTTAGTTAATTTTTGTGGTCTTTCAAGGAACTTGTCCATTTAATTTTTACTGAAAAATGTGGTAGTGTAAAGATGTTTATAATATCGCCAATATTCTTTTTAATCGCCTGTATTATCTTTTCAAATATCTCTCCCAAATTGTAAATGAGTAATTTGTGTTTTCTCTTATTTTTTTCTTGTGGTGGTTAGTCTAATAAGGGATTTAAAATTCAAAGAAACTTTTCAAAGAATCAGTTTTTAAATTTTGCTATTTTTTCATTGTACATGTTTTCATTGTATATATTTTCTATTTAATAGATTTCTAATCTTACTTCCATATTTATTATGTCTTGGGGTTTATTTTTATCTTCTTTCTTAGTTTTTCAAAGGGAAAGTTTGGATAATTCATTTGATATTTTTTTATTTTCTCATATAAGTGTTTAAAACTCTACAAACACTGCTTTAACTGCCACTTGCTAATTTTGATAGTTTCATTTTATCATTCAATTTGCATTATTTTCTTATTTCTCTAGTGTCTTCTTTTAAATTCTTGATTATAAAGAAACATGATTTATTAACATGTATTGGAGGATGGGATTTATAGATATTTTATTGTTATTAATTCCTAATGTAATTCCATTGTTGACAGAGAATAGACTCCTTGTGTTGTTGATCTTTTAAAATTTATTGAAACTATTTTACGGATCAACAATGGCCTATATCTGTGAATATTCCATGTATACTTGAATAGAAAGTATATTTTTCAGTTATTGGGTATTAATTTTGGTAAATGTCAATTAATTAAATTTTATTAATATTAGTATTCAGATAGTGTATGTCCTTACTTATCTATGATCTACTTGTCCTAAAAGACACTAAGTGTTAAATATTCCTCTTTATGTTTTGCAATATTTCTTGTTATGAAGAAAATTTTGTTTCATATAAACAATTTTGTCTGTCTATAGCTATGTATCTTTCTAACTTTCTATTTAATGTTATATCTGATTTTTAAAGCTTATCTATTGCAAATTATAACACTTCCCATCATTTTATTTATTTATTTGTTTATTTTTGTATATATTCTGTATTGTAAAAGTGCATCACTTATAGATAGCATATTGCAAATTTTTAATATTTTGCAGTCTGGAAATCTATGACTTTCAATTAATGAATTTAATGATTTACACTTAATATTATTGGTGTATTTGGTATGTTCCTATTGGTATAATGGTAAAAAATCTGCCAACTTTCTATTTATTCGCTTTCTCTCCATTCTCTTTTGCTCTTCTGTTCTTCTTTTCCTTGGTTCCACTTTTTCTGACATCTTTGAGTTAATTTAATATTTTGTTAATAGCCCATTTTATTGTCTTTATTGTTTTCTTAACTATGTAACTTTTGATAATTTTGATGTTTTCTCTAAGGATTAAAATATCCATTGTTAACTTATCACTAGTAATTATACTTCATATTTTGCCACTTTAAACTTTCTTGTGCTACACTTCACATAAGATAGCTAAAATAAATATCACCTCCTATTCTTTGCGTTGTTTTTGCCATATATTTTATTTCTACATTCCTTATAGACCATATCGAATATTTAGGTTATTTTTACTTCAAATGGTTGCTTGTCTGTAAAAGAAATTTAAAGAAGAAAAATAATAGAGTTTTTAATTTACCATGTCCAATCTTCTTCATTCCTTCTGATAGTTGCAGGTTTCCATCTGAAGTCATTCTGCTATAGTAAAAAAAAAAAAAAAATCATTATTTCTTTTAATGTAAGTTTGCTGGCAACAAATTAATTCAATTTTCTTACTGCATTATATTTCAATTTTACGTTTTTTCTTCATGAATATTTTTACTCACTTTAAAATTCTGGATTGATCTTTTTTCTTTTCTAACATATTAAAGCACTTCTAAAATGTTCTTCCACTGTCTTCTAATTACTTTTGTTTCTTTTCTTTTTATTTTTTTAATGAAGTACCTGGGGCAGGGATTTTACCCCACAGACCTTGTATGTGGGAAGCCAGCTCAACCACTGATCAACATCGGCTACTGTGAGTTGGTTTTTTCATTTGTCTGCTTGTTGTTTTCTTTTTGTTTTCTTAAGGAGGTACCGGGAAGTAAACCTGGGACCTCCCATGTGAGAAGTAGGCACTAAACTGCTTGAGTGACATCTATTCCCCTTTGTTTCTGATATGAAGTCAACCATCATTTTCATCATTGTTCTCTTCTATGTAAGTGACATTTCCCCTAAGGTTTTCACTTTATCATCGTTTTCCTGTATTTTGAATGTTAAGCATCAAAGTAGGGCTTCCATTGTGTTGAACTTAGGATTTGTTGAACAACTGGATCTTAAAATTTGAGCTTTACAACAATTTGGTAAAGTTATTATTTCTATTATTTTTCAGTGCCATTGTATTTTGGAACTATCTTCATCTTCATATGTTCTAAAAGAGATGAAGAATTTGCCAGATAAAAAAGAGAAATACATTATATGCAGCCCAAGGAGAGGCAAAATCAATGAGCATTAAAACATGCTGATTTGAAAAGGAGAGGATTTAAAAGATTTTCTTCAGAGATAGAAGAGTTACAATAGATGCCATTCACAGTTTGAGGTGCTGATCAAGGTAAGCTATGCTTTCAAAAAAGAGATTTTGAGGTCCATGCATTCTATGCTGCCCATGGAATCTGGGCTCCTGGTCCTCAAGCATGCCCCTCACCTCCATACTCAGATCATGACACAAATGCTTGAGCGAATGGGCCCATTGGGTATTTCTGCATTAACTAGTCAAACATTGCCATCAAAGGCACACTTCTTTAAGCTGGAGAGCACATACTACTTGAGGGCCATGTCACAGAAGAGGCATGGTCTCAATTTTTTGTTCTGTACACATTCCGGCGCATTTAGTCTCTTGCCCGTTTCTCATTTACTCTACAGCAGCAATGCATCTCTCCAGTCCCTTGTTATCTGTTGGCCCCATTTTCTTCATAGAAGATTAACACCTGATAATCTAGACTGTTTCTTCATTGAATTTTTACCTTTTATCTCACAAATCTACTCATTCCCTAATAAACCCATTCAGCTCAATACCTTTCCTGTACAACTTACCTCCAAACCATCAGGAAATCCTGTCAGCTACACCTTCAAAACATTATATAATGAGCCACTAGTCAAAACTTCCTCTGCTTCCTATGAAGTGTAAGATAAAATCACCACTTGCTGAAATTATTGCAATATTTTCTCTTCTTCCACACTTGAAATATTCTATTAAGCCAACATAAGGCAGTGATCTTTTATAAACATAAAACATCATGCAACTGGCTAAGTAGAATGGTTGAAGTCTTTCCAACACTTGGGCTTGGGCTGAAATCTGAATTCCTTACCATCGACTTTAAGTGCCTATGAAACATCTTCCCAGTGTTGTGGACCAAAAGTAAGTCCTCACCTAATGTGCTCAGAATTAACCAGTTGCCTTCGAAGATTGAGAATAAAAAAATGTTGATTTAGCAAAGGCTAGCCCGCGAAGACAGGAAGAGTTATTTCCCTCAGATCTGTCTCCTGATCTGGAAGGTTGAAGGATTAAACAAAGGGACATGGGGTTAGGGATATTAAGGCTATTGGCACATTCTTTGTGGTTATTTTAAATTAATGATTGCAAGTTGGTTATTATCATTGACTGTGCCCAGATTCAAATTAGGGATTGCAATTTGGTTATTATTATTGGCTGATGAGTCCTGTTAATCTTGAGGAGTGAGTTTGCAGCCTGACATCAGACCTCTTGTTTTCTCTCAAGGCTGGTGTTTTCTTTCCTGTTTTTCTTGTCAACCTTGATTATGCTCACAGGATATTTTATGTCTCAGGATCATTTTAAGTTCTGTGCATGCTTCAGTAGTGTTGGTTTGTTCTGTGGGGAAAGAAGAAGGGAGGAATTTTTCTTTGGGTTAGATAAGCCTTTCATTATTTTTAAAAGAGAAAAGTGAAAGTTTCAAAAAGTTAATAAGTGTATTAGTTAGCCAAAGGGGTGCTGATGCAAAATTCCAAAAATCTGTTGGCTTTTGTAAAAAGAGTATTTATTTGGGGTCGAAGCTCACAGTTACCAGGCCATAAAGCATAAGTTACTTCCCTCACAAAAGGTCTATTGCCACATGTTAACTCAAGATGGTTGCCGATGTCGGCAAGGGTTCAGGCTTCCTCGGTTCCTCTCTTCCTGGGGCTCATTTCTATCTGGGCTCACCTGCTATGCTCTCTCTACAAGCCAGCTATAGACTTTTAGGCAATTGGCTCTGTTTCTCTCCCAGGGGCCTGATTCTCTTCGGCTCAGCTGCTCTGCTCTCTCCCATGTTCTTACTTTTTGGTTTCCAGCTCAAAACTCCAATCTCCCTTCTCTGTGGTATGGTTTTTCTGTGAGTTCCCACCAACCAAGGGGGCAGGGAGTCAATGTCCTACTGATATGGCCGAATCAAAGACTTAATCATTATTTAATCAAGAAAAAGTGAAACCTCTGTATCCAATATAATATAATATGCCCAGAGGAAAAGACCAGTTCACAGATATAATCCAATATCTATTTTTGGAATTCAGAAACAATATCAAACTGCTACAATAAGGGAGGGCTTATTCTATTGGGTTAATATATGGCAGTTTCAGTGGGTGTGATTTTAACTATTTTAATCAGGCAATGTTTTCTCTTAGGTTAAAGTTCTTTTTTAACTCTGCATATCTTTTGGTATGTTAATTAAAGCTGGTCTTGCTGGACCTGTTAAAAACAATGCATTCTTTTCCATAGGCTTGTGATAAGAGCCCAGACATAGGCAGAAAGAGAAATGGAAATTTTTGCAACCCAGTTAGGAAGGAGCTGTTTTTCTGCAGTGTGGGTTGTGAAAAAGTTGTCAGGGTATACTCCACCAGCAATCACTTCCTCCTTCAGTCCTACTCATGCCACATTGATCTTCTAGCTGTTTCTTGAACATGCTTTGCACATTCTGCCTAGTATGGCTATTATGCTTGCTATTCCCTCTGCCTAGTATGCTCTTTCCCCAAAGCATTGAGTAACTCCCTTCATTACTTCATTTACATCTCTCTTCTAAAAACACCTTCTCTGAAAAGTATTACCAGGACACCTGTATAACTTAGTTCCATTTGAAATTATTCAGTAATCATGAACCATGCTGTGTTTTACATTATTTGGCTTAACACTTCTTACAATTATTATCTATTTATATGTTTGTTGTCTATCCTCTCCCATTATAATTTTATCTACATTAATGCAGGGAATTTATTTGTGTCTTATCACCAGAACATGGATGAGAACCTGAGTTACAGTAGATACTAAGCTAGCATCAATTGGATGGATAGATGAATCATGAGGTAACTTTGCTAACTCACTATATTTGCTTTTTCATGGTATATAGTTATTGTAGCTTTCTAATGTCACCAGTGGCTTCATGATCACCTAGTGTTCCAACCCAACTTCTATATATTCTCTCCTCTCTGGAGAGAGTTGTTAACCTTTAACTTATGGCTTTGCCTTTGAGAGCAGAGACCTGGGGTCCCCAAAAAGACTTATCTGTGAAGGTATAGTGCTTTCTTAGCTTCCTCAAAATTCTCAAATATGGGAAGGTTCTCAAATGTGGGAAGATTTACACCTGAATGGCTAACCTTGAGACACTCATCCCTGAAGCATTCATCAAGAAATCAACCAAGAAATTACAAAATTACATTTGAATGGGTGGAACCCTAGTTTATGAGTTAATCATTTGATGCACATTGTATCACTTGAAAAATGCAAAAACACATTAAGTCAATTTTTATACTGGGATAAAATTCGGGGCAATTTTGAATGTATTCTTGTCTTCATAATCACAAAGCATTTTCCATAACAGTGGTTGTCACCTACTCAGCTTGAATAGTTTTCCCTCCACCTGGTGGATTCTTTGCCTCTCTTATGGCCTTTGCCTCCTTTTCTATCTTTTCTATTTCTTTTATTATACCATACATGCGCTAAAGACAGAATTATCAGGTTTCATCTGGTTTCTCCTGTAGAGATCTGCACACAATTTTAGGTGCTGTATTAATGTTTAGTGAAGACATAGTGAAAGAATAAGTAAACAGTGGTGGTGGCAAGAGGGTTGTAAACCTAATGTCCTTTCATGTAAATAGCACTTTATCTCATAATGACCTAAGATCATTTCTTCTTTTTTCTTAAAGTCAAGATACAAGATCCATTTTTAGACTCTGGGATCTGCTATCAAAATTGATTTAAATAAGTTCACAGGGATGCATCTAGAGCGATGCCAGGAAGATTAGAAAAGATAGTGGGAGAGGTTTAAATGACATCAGAGATAAAAGTTTTTGAGGATATTTCAAGTTCTTCTCCCTACAAACCTCCACCCCCCACCATGCCTCTCCCTCAGTCAGGTGAATGGAAATTGGTGAGATCATGAAAAGGGCCATTGCAACTATACACCTGAACCCAAAATATCCTGTTCTCCTCTATGTGACTGAGACTGATCAAATAGGGAAGGACTGAGCAAGATTTTATCTAGCTTCTCTGCTCTGAGTGATTTCAAGTCAGAAGAAAGGAGAACAAGTGCATAAGTCTAAGACAAAGTCTGAAACACAAGTTTATCTGCAATCCTGTTAGCAATTTTAATGTTTGACTCTCCTATGTGTAGACTTTATTTACTCCAGAGTTCCAGAGGAGGTTCATTCATTTGTTCCTTTAAACTCCAACAATGGTGAGTCCAGAAATATCCCAAACGTCTATATTTTTGTGTAATATTTATATAATCTAAAGCTTCTTTAAAAATAAAAATTTCACCAAACAAAAACAATAATTGTCATCACAGTAATATTATTATTGCTACAAATACTGCACATTTATTGAGTAGCTAGCAAGTGCCACTTTGCCTTAGTCAGGGACATGGCTACAAACAAAATTCTGCTCAGATGGTTTAGCTGAAAAGAGTTTAATAAAAAGACAAACAATGGGACAAGGTTAAGGAAATCAGCCGATGAACTTGAAGTACCTGGAGGTTAACTGCAAAAAGCAATTTCCACCTCTTTTCTGAAGGGGCAAAGGCAGTGGATACTTCACTATAGCCCAGTGAGAGCTGGGATGGGAAAGGGGTCTCTTGCCACCTTCATTTCCAACATACAGCTTGGCATGAGTTCTCCTTGGAGGAACACAGTTATTCTAGTACCTTCATAATGAAGCAGTAACAGAATGAGAAAGAAATTCAGCAACTCCTCGCTCCTTCTCACCTCTGAAATCCTGTTGGCATCTCCCATTGGCAAATTCATCTGAGAAATAGGTGCCAAAAGAGCCCTTTTGATATGGCCTAGAGGTTAAACTTCAGGTGCACCCGCAAGGTGGAGAATAGTCAATAGATCTGTGATGAAATTAAGAGGGACAAGGGGAAAATCACTAAATCACTTATATTATAAATAAACACACCTATGTATAATTATTTCTATTAAAATGTTAAGGTACAAACCTCAGAATCAGTAAATAGCTAGTCCAAGATCGCAAAAAATTAATTGATCTTTCAAAGGTTTCTCAGAATCCAAAACTTTCTCCTTATACCATACACTATCTGTTCTTACAAGTGATAAACCAAAGTACTTAATATTTCCCAAGTCAAAAATTATCAAGACATTTAAGAATATTTTAAATAAATAATGAACCCCATAACCTCATCAGTTTTAGGAGATTTAATTGCCTGATGTTATTAGAGAGTGGGTAAAAATCATGTCCTTAATGATTTGGGAATTCTCTGAAGGTTAAAAAGTACTGGGTGTTCATATGAGAACAACGTTCTTCTAGAAATAATTGAACCATAGGAATTTGGTCCCTTTGTAATAATTTGGTTATAAAAACTTCAGGTTCTCCATGACCATGATGTCACTGGGAAATCACTCTCTTTTCTCAGGTAGGATTAGACATATTTTTAGGATTTTGGAACTTAGAAATAAATCTTAAGCCAATAAACATGAAACAGAAGACTGAAATTCATATTCTGATGAATTAATAAATATCTCAATTAAAATGAGTAGCTCATCATACTTTATTCTCATAGTATGGTTGTTTATAAATGTAGAATAGAGTTATATTTAATGGAAAGGGATCTAGACCTAAAAGAAAACCTATTCAAACCACAATTATTTACTACCTCCAAATCGAAAAGCACTGTTCTAGGTGCTCCTGAGGCTACAACTGTTGATTAGACAGAATTCTTGATCCTAAGTAGTTCGCACTTTTTTGTTGAACGTTGTTCTGGACTACACCTGAATTTGTCACCCAATTATAATAGTAACTGCACCTTATTAAGTGCTTACAACAAGGTATACGTATTTACAAAATTTTGCTTGTATTAACTCCCTCTCTTGGACGTAGTTTCTATTATTAACTATATTTTATTGATGAGGAAACTGAGTCAAAGAGATGAATAATTTGTCCAAAGTCACACATATAGAAACTAGAAGAGCTGGAATTTCCACCCAGTTATTCTTTTCCAGAATATTTCCCAGTAATTGTTGCACTCAGCTGACTCTCAATAAGCATTCTCATTCTCTGTTAATTCATTAACAGATTTAAGGGAATTGATGGTATTCAATAATCTTTCTGATTTCTTCTGATTTAGCAAGGCTACTCTTTTTAGTTATAAGCATAATATTGCAATATATGTTGTAAACATTATATGATGAATTGGCAGGTTTTGGTTTAATCTATCATTTATCTATCTATCTATCTACCTATCTATCTATCTTTCTATCTAATATGGCTAAAGGTAATTAAAATATATTTTAGAAAGTTACCTTCTCTAAATTTATTTTTTCTCTTCAAGTCCATTCATGACCACATGTAAAAGGGACGCCATCCTTGTTAAAATTCAAGACCTGTCTTGTAGATGCCTTGGGGGATAGAGCAGTGGCAATAAGCACTTATATGATAGAGTTCAAAGGTGAACGTGGATATTAGGACACAAAGTCTGAAACTCCCTAGAGTTTCACCTACTAATACTTCTCTCTGAGGTGTCCTTGGTCAAATCCTGAGAGTTGTGTTCTGCTTCTTTAAATGACGATTATTAACTTAAAGTACTCAATTAAATCATCTGGATGTCACTTGCATTACTTCATTTCCTCACAATAAAGATGGAATAAATGGAGATGGTAATTATTTTAATTTTGATTAATATATCAATAAATAAGACATTAAAAATACCAAAGAAATCTGCCACACATTGTGTTGTATGAGTTTAAGTGATGTGAACAAGCTGGCATTTTAAGTAAATCATGAAGAGTAGACAGTGGAAAAGCAGCAGAATCATGAAGTAAGTTCCACTAAATTTTGCAATTACCGCATTCTGGCACTAAATGAGTATTTGTCTATTTGAGAATTATGATTAAATTCAGTTGAAACTTATGAGCTTTAAAAATATAACACAAAATAATTGTGCATCCATTGACTTATTTGACCTGCCTTGCATCTTACTATCTTAGTCAGTAGGTCCAAAGTTTTCATGTACAGGTATGGGTAATACAATGGACAACAGTGTTTGGGTGATAGATTTCCAAACTACCTTAGAAAGTTACATGTTTCCAAACTTTCCAATGTATTTATTTTAAAAAGTGAGCATAATATTGCCATACCTGATTATGTGTCACCGAAGAAGGATGTAGATTTTTCCATGTTGGTCACTTATGCTTATTTTTATCAAGCTAAATGTTGGGTGATGCACTTCCTGATATCTTAACTACCATCCTGAATATTTAGTTAAAACTGTTATTTGACTATGACCTTTTTTACATGTTTTAAGTAATTTAGGTTGAATTCATGGTATACTCCCTTAATAAGTTTTAAGGAAGTAGCCTGAGGTGGAGTTACAAGAAGTGCATTATGATCTGGGGCAATGCTTCTCAAACTTTTTGTTACATAGTAGTCCAAAAAGGAAGACATTTTATACATTATTTTTCTATAATCAACACTGCTCTCTTCCTGAAAATTATATCTACCTATAGATATATAGAAATCTATAAATATCTCTCTCTGTAGATAGAGATAGAGATAGATGTAGATAGATACATGTACATTGATACATTGTTTTTAGACTGTGTATGTCTATATTGGTTTTATACGTAAAAGAATAAGATTAGTTTCATCACCATGTATTAATTTTAGACCCTTCAGGCAAAAAATATACAAAACTGAGGAGATGCTGATATAAGATGTGGTGATAAGAGGGCCAAATGAGGTGGACTAGTGTGGAGAAAATGGACATGCATTGCATGTTGGGGAAATAGCTTGAAGATGATCTTGTGTTCAGAGAGGCAGGAAAGGAGATCCCAATTCTGTAAGGATATACTCCATATTTCAGTTCCATAAATGCCCAAGTCCATTCAGCTGGGCACAGCATAGGTAAGATTCAAGTCTAATACTTTAAATACCTCATCCAAAGGTATCCTGTAATAAAAGGATGATAAGTGCAAATAAATGCTATGCTTTCTTCCATATATCCGAGGAGACTGGAAATGGAAAAATATCATAAAGGGTTCCAAAAAGGGTGACAGTAAATTACAAGACTGTCTTTATATTTAAGAAACATATCAATTTAGATGTTTAAAATATAAATCACATGCTTACTTGGTTATTTCTTTATGTAACATGTAATCAAAAGTTTGACAGAAGAGTAAGAAATATCAGAAGACATCATGTTGATAAAGGATAAATGACAACATAAAAATGAATTCTATTACTTGCCTTTAGGTATTATAAGACTCCAAGAAAATACAATGTTAAAGAAAAACTACACACCTGTGTCTGAGTTTATTCTCCTGGGACTTACAGATCGAGCTGAGATGCAACCTGTCCTTTTTGTGGTTTTCCCAGCTGTCTATCTTATCACAGTAATTGGCAATATGACCATGATTTTGTTAATCAGAATTGACCCAAAACTTCACACTCCAATGTACTTCTTCCTCAGTCACCTCTCCTTTGTAGATTTCTGTTACTCCACCACTGTCACTCCTCAGATGCTAGTTAAATTCTTATCCTAGAGAAAAACCATTTCCTTCACTGGTGGTTTAGTACAATTTCACTTTTTCATTGCCCTAGTGGTTATAGATTATTATATGCTTGCAGTAATGGCTTGCCACCACTACATGGCCATCTGTAAGCCTTTGTTATATGGGAGCAAAATGTCCAAACGTACCTGCCTCTCCTTGGTCACTTCTTCCTATATTTACGGCTTTGCAAATGGTCTGGCACAGACCATCTCGATGCGTGTTCCGTCCTTCTGTGGACCCAATGAGATCAACCACTTTTACTGTGTAGACCCACCCCTGTTAGTCCTCGTCTCCTCAAATACCTACGTCAAAGAAACTGCCATGTTTTTGCTGGCTGGCTTCAAGCTCACCTGTTCTCTCACCATCATCCTCATCTCTTATATTTTCATCTTCACAGCTATCCTGGGCATCCGCTCAGCTGAGGGGAAGTGCAAAGTTTCTCCACCTGTGGGTCCCACCTGATTGGTGTCACCATCTTTTTTGGAACTCTGTTCTGCATGTATTTGAGGCTCCCTCTGAGACATCCATAGACCAGGAGAAAATTGTTGTTGTTTTTTATATCTTTCTGAGTCTTATGTTAAATCCTTTTATCTATAGCCTGAGGAACAAAGATGTTAAAATAGCATTAAGGGAAGTTATTCAAAAGAAATTTTTTGTTAAATAAGTCACACTTTTTTGGGACTCAGATAAGTAATATATCTTAATATCTTACTCATTATTAAGCATCTTAAATTAACAAACCTCCTCTGTCATTGAGAATTTTTTGTCCTTCTTAATTTACCTTGTCAGTTGGAAGAATATGTCAAATTATTTTCTAGAGTTTACAGTGTCTTAAAAATGAAAGAAAATACTCACACACACACACACACACACACACACACACAGAATTTCAAAGACAAAACTAGCAGGTACTGTTATTGTTTTATAAAACCAAAATAGAAAAAGTAATTCCATCCTTAGTTCTCATACTTGTACAAAATTGTGAAAGATAGATTTAATGCATGCTGTGGCAACATCTTACTTTTGATTGTGCTTAATAACTTCCATACTATTTTTCAGAAAATATCAACCACAGCAAATGTGTTTTTATTCCTCTATACAGATTATATACCAAGGAAAATCTTTGTAGTTTATCTCAGATCATTTCTCTAAAAAGATCTATGGAATGGTATTTCCAGTACAATGGAATTCTTATAAGGCTTTTGAATGAGATGCCAAAAGTTTCAAATAATTTCCCTATTAACCTACATGTATCCTCACCAGTATGTGATGCCTCTTTTCCACTCTTTCTCTATATATGTATACATATGTGTATGCATATATTTCATTACATAATGTTCTCATATTTTATTGCTAATTTTAATTAATCTTGTGAAATTCCTTTTCAGGACTTTTGCCTTACCTATTGTTAAATTGTACTTACATTGGTTTTTGCTTTTTTTTCCTTTATCATGTTAAGGCCACTTATCAAAGATACAAACTCATTTCTTTTTATGTAAGTAATATTTTCTCCATTTTTCATTTATTGTAGTTCAGACTTATCAATCTTCTCTTTACAGTTGTTCTTTGTTTACTTTGTTTAAAAATTATTTCCTATTATAAAATATTCTATGTATTTTCCAAGTTTTTTAAATTTTGCTTTTCAATTTTTAAATGTTTATTTTCTGGAATTGTTAATGGTGCAGAACAAATTCTTTTTTCTTTCTACCCTTTGTTAATAGTTATGTATTCTATTTTCTATGTTTAGTAGATTTTCTTAATGTTTACTGTACATGTTTGACATAATCAAACTTCCATTAATTGTATACTCTACCCTGCTGTAAAATAATGCAAAGAACTTAGAATATTTTTACTCTGGTTATGTCTCACTTCTATCTTATTTGTCTTTATGTTGAAACAATGAATAAATCATTGCTATTAAATTATTATTTGCTAGCAGACATTTTACATATTATTATATATGTTATATATGATTACACTTATAATTATGTTGAATATTTATTTAAGATCAGTGTTGCTCTAAATATACTTACCTTTGTCAATGTTTCAATTACTTTCTCACAGTTCTTTCTGCATCCCACTCTTCCTTCTGGGTTTAGTTTTCTTCTGCATATTATACAGCCTTAAGCAGATTTGTTGTTGTTGTTTTTTTCAGGAAGAGTTTATATGAGATAAATTCTGTATTTATTTTCCGGAACTGTTCTCTTTTAACTTTCATTCTTGAGGAAGAGTTCATCTGACTTTAGAAATATAGATTGAAACATATTTACTCTCAGTATAAAATAATATTTCATTTTCTGACTAATACTTTGTTGTACAGAATGACTGTACTACAAGGCTATTTTATAAATCACATTTTAGGCAAAATACCTGTTGCTCCTGGTTGCTTTTAAAGATTTAAAAAATTTGGTTATTTTCAGTTTATAGGTTGGTATTTCTTATATTTATCCTTTTCTGTTTGCAGGGCTTCTTTGGCTGATCCTCTGAATAAGTCTCTTCTTCTTGTTATATGTTCTCTGTCACATTCTTTTCATTTGTATGACTTTTGAAGTTATAGCTGTATCATTATCATGTGACTATATCATAGCTGTATCCTCTTCCAGACTTTCTGCTCCATGAGGCCAAGGTCCATACTTCAGCCACCATTTTAAAGCCAGCATTTATCACAAAATTTACAATATATATAGTTCTAAATAAGTATTTGTTGAGATAATAAACTGTCATAATACACTTTGCATTATTGTTGAGTGCAAGCTCTACGATTCTTCACTTTTCAACATAATCTTCATAAACTCTCAATCTAAAACTTGATTGAGAGACTTAATATATGCTTGGCTCATCCCTCCCAATGAGACACAATTCTTGTAGGATGTAAATCACCTTTTCACTTCCTCTTGTGCTCACTACATGACAGCAGAGTGATATAAAGAAGATGTTCCCTGAACATTTGTTATATATACAAATGAATGAATGAATTTATGAATGGATGGGTGCATGATTCTATACTCAGAGAATATTAAGTATTGTGTGAACTTGTCAAATTTCTTTGCTAAACTATCAACAACTTGATATCAAGGGCTATGTCTTGGCCAGTTTGAATCCTAGCCTCACCACTTACTAGCTATATATACCAAGACAAGTTATTTAACCTCTTTTTATCTAAATATCTCATCTGTAAAATGGAGACAATAATATTAATCCCCTTATGTAGATCTGTGAGGATTAACTGAGCTGATGCTTGTAAAGTATTAAGGTCAAAGTCTGGTACATATTAAGTATTGAATGCCTATTACCTATAATTAATTGCCACAATTCTGTTTTCTTTCCTATGGCTTCTTAAGCACACTAATCATTCCATATCATCTCCCTATAGAATTTCATTTTATGGTGGTAAGGAACTGTGCTCAATAAAATGCAAAGATATCTGAGAGAGAAAACCAAGATGTGTTATATATTTTCTGAATTAAATGAACATTACACAGTCCTTAATTTATTTGCAATTGATTGTCAGCTAACTCTTATGTAACAGGATCTTTGCTAGATGTGGAGACCAAAGGCCATGCCCATATGGAATTTGTAGTCTAACAGTGGGAAAAGACACATATAGTTATAATTGCAACAGAGTGTGCTCCCTACTTTGACAGGGATAATGGCAGAGTGCTATGGAAGCCTGGGAGTGGGATGTAGGTCAAATTCAGTTCTGTGGAGGCAGAGAAGGCTTCTTTTTAGATTATTTCAACCTGAAACTTTGTTACTATTAAGAGCATCTTAGTTCTTGTGTGAAAAAGAACAAGGGCTGAATGGGGGAAAGCTGAGGAAGGAAATATTAAAAGAAAGGTTGACAGAAGGAACAATGCACTATGATTGTGATACAGGATGAGGACTGGTAGTTGCCTACAATTGAGAAAGCATTCAACTCAGTATATGAAACCAGAGATTCAAATACAACCCTGCCACTTACTAGGTATGTGGCTATGGGTGAGTCAGTTGGTCACTATTCTTTTGGTTAAACATCTGTTTCAATAGCTGAAAGTGAGGATGGAGTACCTACTTCACAGGATTATTTTGTAGAGTCAACTAACCTACCTATGTGAAATTGCTTGACATATGGGAAGTGCTCTCCCAAGATTTCCCTTAATTACACTGTTCCACAATCCTGCTAATTGCTTATCCAGTCAAAAGCATGTATATAAGAGAGGACATTGCTAAGATCTCTGAAATTTAGGAGAATAGATAGTTTTACTGTAAGAGAAAAAAAAGCATAAAAAAGCAGACCATTGTCAAAATTTCAGGATGAAACTTCTTTGTGTGCCTTCCACAGAACTTTATAATAAACACTGGTAAAATTTGAACTTACAGTAACACACTGAGGCAAATGATTAACTTTCTGTTCCCAGAGTGTTCCAATTAAACCCAAGAGGGGTGATTCAAAAGGTAACACTCCTCTCTGTTGCTCCTAAATTCTTTTGAGATTTGCTTTAAGGAGTGAGTCTCTACCTCCCTTATCTTAGTATAAATTCACCTACATTTTATAGCTTACAGAGGCAAGGTTGAGAAAATAGTTGCAATTGATTTGGAAGTAATTCTTTTTGTTTTTACCATTTTTATTGTTGGTGAAGAGGAAATTCTATTAAGTCTTACATTGAGGTCTACAGACCGTATGCATTTTCCCTCTTTAGAAATAGGTTTCTCTAACTTCAAAAATCAGTGGGAAAAAAGGAAAAAAGAAAAAAAAAATCAGTGGAAAACAAGAAAGTTGAGTTTTTCTCTGAAACAGGAACTGCCTTTCTCTCAGTGGCTATGGGCAAAGAAGAAGGGAACAGAGGTAAACCATGAAAAGTGTTACCTATTTTTAAAAGCACTCATTATGTTCATACTTTAGCCAAACAGGTTAAATACCTTGCCAATATCCAGAATTTGCTCCTGGTGATACCACAATTAGTATCAATAATTGGCATTGGTTTCAAGAAATTCTGACTTTTAAAATACTAAATATTTGACTCCTTAGACTTTCAAGAAATTAGAACAGTTCCAGCATAATCTAATCTGGTTCACTTATTTTGTAAAGTTTGCAACTAAGCTAAATGTTACCGCATTTTACACAGAGACTGTTGATGACAGATGTGAGTATAGGCTCCTAGTACCATTCAGAACCTTGGTTTGTAAGGGAATTCTCTGAGCATAGAGAGAAAGATCAGGAAGTTGTCGCTTTAGTGAGCCAGTGACCACGTGCATCTGATCCTAAGGGTTGTCCCGAAGGCTGTGCTGAGCATTAGACAGTGCATAGCTCTATCGAGGGTTGACACATCTCAGGACTGCATGCGTCAAAATTCACTCAAGACTTCTGCTGACTCTGAGAATCATGTCTCAGCCTGGAACACTCTCTGTGTATTTTCTTTCCTTCCAGAGCCTCTGGGAAATTGATATTATAGCCTTTCCTATTTGCCTCTAAGCACCTTATGTCTTGAGCTCAATCATTTATTCTTCTTCATCTCTATTTAAACATTTCTACCTTATCATTAGAGAAAGAAGGAAGAGAGGGCAACGAAAAGGAGATAAATATAGCCCCATCTATTCTCCTTCTCCTAAAGTGAAAATCATTTTAAACACAGATTAGAAGAGGAATCAACTTTTGGTTATATGTAGTTTGCTATGACATAGAGCTTTATGTATTTCTGAAGCCAATATCTGTTTTAGTCTAGTTATTTTTGACTGCTCCTCCAAATTTCCAGCAAATGAGACAGCTTTATTTAATTTGCTTCTTATAAGGTGACTGATTTCTATGACTTCACTCTTCATTTCACATATGGTTATATCCATCTATGCAAGTATAAATTGACAAAGTGATAGTTTCCCCCTGCAGCCCTCTTGGACAAATTTGCTTTGGGTGTACCACATTTCCCCAACATATGTACATGCAGCCCTTTCTGTTTTAAATAGCAGAGTTGAGCCTCAACTAGTTTCCTGTGAACAGGCTTTTCAGGATTTGCTTTCATCATTCTGGACAATATTCTACAGAACTGTCACTTGGTGCAAAGAAACCAAGAAAAGCAAACACTCCTCACTCCACACACATAAGTGCATTTTCACAAGTGGCTGGAGAAGGAGTTCTTATAGTTGGTTCAGGCAATCTGGAGCCACTTACATTCTTGTGCATTTGTGTACGTATGCATGTGCATTTATTTTTATTGAGAATACATAGTTTTATTGGCGTTTTCAAAGAATTAATGGTGAAAGCCAAACAAAAGTAGATTAAGAACCATTATTACAATGAGTTGTTGTTAAGATGATTTCTTAATTCTGTCTTTATTTTCTCAAAATAGTATTTTCTCATTAGCATTTAATTGAATGTAATTGAAGGGCCTATAAAATTTATCTAGACTGCTCCTGCTTTGAGACGGCATCTTCACCTAGCGAAACACTTCCTTTTTGGCTTCTTTCTCCTCTCTGTGTGTGTGTGTGTGCCTGTGCTCTCGTTCTGCTGCTATATTCCTCTTGTCAGCCTCTAGGCCCTGATAAAGCCTTCTTGATGGGTGTGAGACCTGTGTGGCTACATAAGCCCCTCTGCTCAGGATGTGTCTTCTTAATAAGTTATTAAATACATGAATTATTAAATAAATAATTTATTATCAAATTCTTAAAAAGTTTTGGACAAGGGTCCCCATGTTTTTATTTTTCACTTGGGCCATATGGATTACATAGCTGTAGTCAGTTCCAGATTACTCTTGCCCAGCGGGTTCTCCCTCAGCCTGCTCCTTTGGGTAGTGGCTCCCTCGATAGTGACAATAAAACTGCAATTTTCTTATTCAGAAGACATTCACCTTTTACTCTGGCCTGACACAGGCACCTCACCTTATTTTTCTCAGTAAACATATCCTATTCATAGCAACTTCTTTACCCCTTTCCAATTTTCCGTGCTTCTGCTTTACTTTAATTGGGTATATATCACGGAGCTCATGAGTCAAAACCCATTCTGAGCCCAAAGGCAGTCTTTACATGACATGCAATGAATGAGTCCTCTGTTAAGGAATCCCTAAAATCCCACTTTTTACCATCTTTTTTTTTTTTAATCTTAAAGTCCCATGTCCTGAGCTTTTTCCTCTCATTTGTCTCTATTTAGGAACAACCAGCTGTTTTCTATCTGGAATCTCCTGGGTGCAGAGAAGAAAGAAAATATCTCTTAATGGTACCTTGCTGCTGTCACAGAAATAAATGTGCTGTTTTCTGGTATTTACTGCTAGACAATTCTTCAAGAGAAGGTACTACTAACTTCTTACCCTTGTTTTCCAGTGAAGACCGTTGATATTCTTGATAGGAAAGCTATAAGAATGCTGTATTTGTCTTCCAATGTAGTGAAACATTTTTTCGTAGGGAAATTCTTTGCTAGAATTTCCTGCATTTCTCACCATGAATTCTGCATACACATATATGCCCTCACACCACTAAGAGTGATCATGTGTGGAATCTTTCATCTTCTGTTTATTTTTCCTAGAAGACCTTTCCCAAGATATTCTTCCTCCTCCTTCATTTTGTTGCTTAAAAATGTCACCTTTTCATTGAGGTATACTTAATTTTCCTATTTAAAATTTCAACTGCACCCTTTCCCCAAAACTCCATTACCTTTACTTTTCTCCATAACACTGCCATTTGCAGCATCGTTTATTTACTTGCTGACTTACAACACTATCTGTGTCTGCACACTAGAATGTGAGCTCTAGAAGGGAGGCATTTTTGAAGGTTTTCTTCACTTATATGTGACCGGAGCCTAAATGTACAAAATCTTGATTATTAATAAATATTTATTTTATGAATATTCAGTTTGATGTCCACAACAGCTTGAGAGGAATGCAGGACACCTTATTATTGCCACTTACAAATGGAGAAATAGTGTAACTTGCCCATATTTACTAACCAATTAAACTGCAGAAAAAATATTGTAATCCAGGGCTCTCTACTGACTCCTAATACAAATTTCGATTGCTTCTAAGTATGGTATTCCCTAATGTTAGAGTACAATTGATGACATGTTATGGGTCAGCCAGCATAGTAGGTGTGTATTAGTTTACCAGTAAGCCACATGGTTAAGGGAAAGTTAAGTGTCTCAACTCTTTTTTATGTTGCACTATGCAAGGATACCATTGTGTTCTTGCCCTAGCTCTTCCTTATCATTTTATTCCCCAAGGCCTTCTGTGTCTATATAGTTATTTCCTGGAAATTTCACGATAAGGATATCAATATATTGCAGCCGCACCTAATAAAGGAGATTCTGAAATAAGATGAGTTTGAACTGTTATTGCTGATGTATACCCACTAACCGTATGGCCTAAGCTCAATTACTTCATCTTTCTCTACATGATTTTAATCATCTATAAAATGGGTGTAATAATAGTATCAATTATGCAGTGTTTTTGTCACTAAATCTATTATTGCATGCAGTGAGCATAGACGCTACAACCTGTTACATAATTAATGATCAATATGTGTTAACAATACCATTATGAATTTATTTGACAAGTATTCAGTACTTACTATCCTGAGTACTGGAGGTTTAGATGTGAATAGAGAACTCTATACAGGGCTTCTAAAACTAATAGCAAAGTAAGTATGTGTGATTCATTTTTAAAGGAGATAAGAATTGGGAAGGCTGAAAATCATCTTTAAATATGAAAGAAAGGACAAAAATGAAAGCATCTTGAGAGAAAGAAAGAAGGGTTTTAGCACTAGTTTGTGATGTGAGGAGAGCTAAAAAGACAGAGGAAATAGTAATATCTTTTGATAGATGCAGGCCCTGGTTAATAGATTAAATATTCAATATGCAAAAACTTAATTTATTTTATTACCACATTTAGTCATTGGTATTGACCATCATCAAAGTGCTATGTAAGACTTCATTAAATTGAATGTGCTTTGTTCCTTTATTTGACATATGTAATTTAAACAAGATGACTGTGTCTTTGCATGGAACACCTACATTAGAATTCCCCAGATATTTAAATATGAAGGTCTCAGCATCCCACATAAGACTTTATGAGACAAATTGCCTGTGAATTTGTTTGATTAACAAGCTTCCCAAGGAACTAGTTTGCACACAAAGGCTCACAAAACCCTTTTTCTCCTAAATTTACAAACTCAACAGGGATAGAGAGATGAGTAAAACAATGTAAGTCATTCATTCTTTCAGTCACACACCACTTTTTCTTTTCTTATTTTTTACTCAGTACATAAATATTTACTGGGCAGTCATGGTACAGTAATGACATTGTCCTTGACTTTGAAGTATTGCTATATGTACAAGAGAAAGCAGGAACATTTGTGGAAGGATGCATGAGTGGATAGATAGATAGATAGATACATAGATACATAGATAAATAGAGCAAGCTATAAACATGGAGCAAAAAATAATTTGTTATCTCGTGTATGATGGGAGAAATGAGAAATGCTTCTCAAAGTAAGGGCCTGTGAATTGGGTCTTTTCCAATAATAGACTTTGGGAGATAAAGACAGTTTCTAAGAGACAGTAGACACACAGGTCTCGTGTATAGATAGATTGCATAGGTGTAGATTCAAGTACAGGCATAGGTACAAGTATCATTATCAGTACATCTAACCTATAGGTTTAGGAACACAAGAAATCTACAAGGAATTTAATACAAAGGAAAATGAAATAATGACTTAGTAGATTTATGACTGCTTAGGTAATATCCATAAAGAGATAATTTTAGAATATGGGTACATATTTACAGAAAAAGATTTCAATTGTCTTGAACATGATATGTACCTCTTTGTCTTCTTTGTTTCCATCTGTTTCAAGATCAAGCACAGACTCTCAGGAAATGCTCACTAAAAATGGCAGTGTAACAACAGAATTCATTCTCCTGGGACTTACAGATTGCCCAGAACTCCAGCCTTTCCTCTTTGTGTTGTTTCTGTTTGTTTACCTTGTCACTGTTTTAGGAAACCTGGACATGGTGGTGTTAATCAGAGTGGACTCACGCCTTTACACCCCCATGTACTTCTTCCTTAGTAACTTAGCCTTTGTGGACTTGTGCTATGCCTCAAATGCAACTCCACAGATGTCAACTCCTTTCTTATCAAAGAAGAAGACCATTTCCTATGTTGACTGCTTTACACAGTGTTATATTTTCATCGCACTCGTCCTTACCGTGCTCTACATGCTGGCAGCAATGGCCTTTGACTGCTACATGGCCATAAATGAGGTATTCTTTAGTCAATGTCTGATATTGAATAGATGGGAACCCAAGTACCCATAAAGGAAATTACTTAATGCATGTAGAAAGTCTATTTTCTAAATAAATACTCAAAGGAGTTTTTACTGAATTGTCATTGGCTAATATAAATCCATGATATGGGAAATAAGACCTAGAATTTAGGTTCATGAGAAGTCATTAGGTAATGTGCCCTGCTTTGATTTTTGTGAAACACTGAAATGGAGGACCCAGACAGGGAGAAAGTGCTTGATTTCACCTTTGCAGAGCAGACAAGGAAGGTACTCACTCTTATGAAATGTATATTTACATGCAATGTTATGCATGGCTCTACCTACAACATGTCATAAACCTTTTTAATAATTTTCATACTTAAAATATCAATATTTTTGCAGCTTTTCTGGAAAACTTTTCTATGATTTAAGGCCAATTGAGGTAGTTTCTGGACTCAGGTATTGAAACTAAATTTCAGTAAGCCTCAATTCTATTTTCTATGGTCTTTTTCTTGACTTTAATGTTTCCAAGTCTCACACTTAATCCATCTTATAGGACTGCAAAATGGTGAACCTATGCACACGGATTAGTAACTGGTAGTAATTCAATGCTATCCTGCAACTTAGGAAATCTGCATTTTAAATGGAGTCTGAAGAGGAAAAAATTATCACTGAAGGAACATTTAAAAAGTAGTAATTTAGGTATCTTGAACCATGTATAGTTGAGCTTTGTACTTTTACTGATTTTTTTTTTTTTTGAGTGAGGATAAAGAATATCCTTGGATCTCTGAACTTTACCAAGTATTTACCTTTTTATAACTCATTACCATAAATGGTTTTTTGCTTAATAATCACTATTATTCTACAAGTAATGATAATGCATCTTTACAAAATCAACAATAAACATATATGAGTATTGATATCCATATGAATCAAATTTATCAGCATGAATAAATATATTTTCTCTCTAATTTTCTTTTGTCTGTGTTCATTTCAATCCCAAGAGAAGAAATTTTATATTATTGAACCAATGAAACCTCATGTGGAATTTTATTTAATTATCTGTGTTTCAATAAGGATCCTAGACTTTTGAAATCTCCACTGACTCCTAATTACCGATAATCTTCAGATGCCATAAGAGAATGTCATAGGAGATCCCTTACTTAAAAGACTGTTTGGTGCCCTAAATAACTGAGAATTATTTATTCATCTGAGAAGTATTTGTCACAGAGAGTCCACAATGTTCATGGTATTACACACACAACTGTTCTACAATCTCTCTACTACTTCAAAATGAATTACTTGTCATTTTATATTGAGAGAGTAGTTAGAAAATGGTAAGAGTCAGGGGAGAAGTATTTGCTACTGCTTGCATAAATATGAAATAAGCAAGAAATCTTTGAAAAAACAAGGTGCAATTGTTGCAGTAAATAGTAAATAGGAAGCTATCAAAGTTCACTTTTACAGTCATTAAACATTAGTTTGTGACATGCTGGTAGTGCAAGTTCTAAAAGCATTTACTTATAGAAATAGAAATAATCTTCAGCTGAATTTCCATTAAATTTCTCATGATTATTCAGAGAAATTACTTTAGCAGAAAGAAAGCCTTAGCTCTAATGCAGCAAATTTGTTTATAAATGTATATGTGACTTTATGATACACTGAAACTGTTTAGAAATGATTCTACCACTATCTGGTCATTGTGGAATTTAGGATTCTTAGACTAAAGAGAACAGTCGAAATGTCGCAGAGTCTCTTAATGACTCAGCTTGTTAAATGCTGCATATTCCTGCCCACACCTTTAAACACATGGACATATAAAAAGGCTCTGGGAATCCCTGCAATAGTGAAAACCATTTTATCTCATTTTCAATACGTGGAATTTTCCACATTTATTTTGCTATAGACCTATTTTGTTTCCAGTGAGTTTTAAATTTTTTTTTACTTTTAAAGAAGCTTTAGATTACATAAATCTTACATCAAAAATATAGGGGATTCCCATATACCTCACCCCTCTCCTTTCTCCACTTTTCCCCATTAACAACATCTTTCATTAGTGTGGTATATTTGTTACGATTAATGAACACATAATGAATCATTGTATTAACCATGGTCTATAGTTCACATTATAGTTTACACTTTGCACCACACAATTTTACAGGGTTTGACAAAATGTATAATGGTTTGTATCCATCACTGCAACGTCATTCAGAACAATTCCAAGTCCCAAAAATGCCCCATGTTATACCTACTCATTCTTTTCCCTCCCCTCAAAAACTCTGTTGACCCCAGTTTTGAAAATACTAATCTAAAAACTCAGGTGAAAACACACTTAACGTTTATTTGTATCCCATTTTCTCATTCCTAATCATAATTGCTCTACATTTGCTGCAGTCTCTTTTAAAAGTGACCTGAAAAAGAAGCAGGGTATTATTTTTTAAACTAAAGTATCTTCATGCATATCAAGAGGTACTATTATCAAAATACATTTATCTTCTTTCTAAGCTGTGGAATGTGGTTTGTTACATATTTGGAAAAGAAAGAGTATGAAATACGCAGATTAAGTTCCAATTTTTGTCGTTTAGTTATTTTAAATACATTAGCTGTGTGCCTTTATGACATTAAAACAAAACATTTTTACATATTAAGTGATATAAAGTGATCCTTCCTCCTAGGGAAAAAAAGCCTTAGCTTTTAAATACACTGATCTTCTAATGAATGACCACGATGGTCAAAGTTGTAGATTTAAGCCTTGAAAATTATTTCAAAGCACCAAGGAGTATCAGTTGTCATGTATTTTCATACTTGGGTTTAACATAGGCTGCAAAATAATAGCAAACACCAAGTAAATATATGCTATTTCATAGTTTTTATGAGTGTCTATGCCTCTTGTCCTGTCATGGAAAGAATTCCTAGTTTGCTTATCACTTCTTAAATGTTTTATTTGCCACAATAAAAAAAATTCATGCTTATATTCAAGTGGAATATCTCTGATTTTTCTTGCAACCCACCCATGTCTGCATATGCTATTCAAATTACCTGAAAATGTCTCTACATTTGTCTTCTAACAAAATTCCTAATGAGTGTTCAAGTCCCAGGTGAAGCTTAGGTTTTTTTGATGCTTCCTCAGTTTCCCGAGCATAATTAGTCACTTTGTTCAAATATTTATTATTGTACCAATTGTACTTAATTTTCTCTTCATAAGCCTCCCTCATGAAAAAGATATCAACAGGCTTTCCCAAGGCAAGCACTGACATCAGTCGTATTTATCTTCCCAGCAAAATAATTTCACGTACATGGTGGTCAGTGCTATTTGTGTGCACATAGTATCTTTTTATAGTGACTAAATCATGTAGTATCCTAGTTGCATCAAAGAGACAAAATAGTTAATTTATAAGCATTCCTGATTTAATTCCCAACAGCTTAGAAACTTGAAATATATATTTGGTGACATTGCCAATGCACTGAATTTTTATTTGCAGCTTAATGGATCAAGCCAACAAACTTTTTTTTAACACCCAGGTTAAATATTATACTAAAATGGAATTAATTACTAAAAGTTTATATTTGATACACTGCTTATGGAAAAAATGAATTCTAATAAATCTTTATAATTGGGAATAATGTGCCCACATTACCACTTGACAAAAGTTCCATTGGCCTGTGTGGCTAATGAGTCTTTAGATTGGAAACCACTCTCCAGTTCACCTACATTCACGCTTATTCCCAACTCACTCCACTCATTTCTGTTATCTAAATGGTTTCCTTAGTTACTTGAGTTTGTGGTCCCTTCTTCCATTCTTGCATCATTTATAAAACAATATATGACAAATCCATGAATCCATGTAGGAAAAGGATATATCCCAGAATCTTGGTACAATCCTTTCTCATTTTATAGTTTCATTAATGATTATTATCCGAACAGGTAATATTATTTGAAAGTATAATCCTTTCATTATAATTAGTATTGTCTGAACTTAAACTAAGGATACTTCAACTTTTCTTGATTGGTTTTTTTCTTTAATAACTTCTGTACATTAGAGTTCTACAAAAAAGAAGATTGAACTATTTATGCATGATGCTAAAAAAAACTTAGAGTCAAATTTGTGTTTACCGGTAACACGAATGTGCCGAATTCTGTTATATACTCTAAACTCCTTAAATTCTCTCTGGCATAAAGGAAAAACATAGATGGATAAACAAACAAATACTATGATCAAAATTTGGAGAACCCTCTTGTCCCCTCCCTGTGTCTCTCTCGTTTTATTCATTGATACTCTGCTGACCACAAATTCCTTCAACAGGAATTCATAGGAGACTTTGTTCTTTGCAAATCTGGAACATTATGTTTGATCTATTCATGTAGAAATCATACAATCCCCTATAACTTATGGATATAGCAATAAAACAGGTCCGATAGAATTTCCTTTAAACCCAAGTGATACTGGGCACTCTAATACAGGAAGGAGACAACACAAACCTCAAATGTGGACCATCTATGGGGTTTTCCTCTAAACACTGCATACACTGCTAGTGACCACAAAAGTGTTTAATGAACACATGTCACCATTTTGTCCAGGAACACTTCTAGGCTCAATGCAGAAACCCATTATTTTATCCTGAACTGCAAACAACAAGAGTTTTAGGATGTAGGACACAATACTATTACCACTTCCAAATGGAGAAATGGAGGACTTGCCCAAAGTTACTAAGCAGTTATACTGCAGAAACAATTTTGTATTCTAGAGTTTTTTTACTGACCATGAATGTAAGCTTTGCTATTGCTTCTAAGGATGTTATTCCCTGGTGTTCGAGTACAGGTGATCATAGGCTATGGCTCAGCTGCATAATAGATGTCTATGAGTGTACTAGTAAGCCACATAGTAGCACATGCTTATGGGTAAGGGGAAGATGAGCGACTCAACTCTGTTTTTATGTAACACTGCATGGATGGCATCGTGCCCTTGTCCTAGCTCTTCATTATCATTTTTTTTCCCTCATGGCCTTCTGTGTCTATATAAGGTATTTCCTGTTAAATTTCAAGTTTAGGGAAGCAATATATTGCAGCAGCACCTAATAAAGGAGGTTCTCAAGTAAGATGACTTTGGTTTGGTATCTCAGATATATGCCCACTAGCATAATTGGCCCAATTACCTAATTTTTCTGTACTTCATTTCTGTCATCAATAAAATGGGGTTAATAATAGTATCCACCATTTTTCTGAGGATTTAAACTACAACCTGTTACATACTTAATTATCAATATATGTCAGCCATTTCTCTTATGAATTTATTCACAAATGTTCATTAAGTACTTACTGTCTTTGGTATTGGAAGTATAGCTGCAAAGAGAGACCTCTATACTAGCCTTCTAAAACTTATAGTAAAATAAGCTTTTTCAGCTCTTTTTTTTTTTTTTTTGGAATCTTAAACCACAAGGAGCACAAACACTGAATCAAATTTACAATTTGGTGTGTTTTTGTGTGTGTTTGTGCTCACATCTCTTCAATGACTGTACCTAAACTTTTTGGTAGGTTCTTCTTATTTATTTAAATTAATCTTCACCTCACTTATTCTTCCATTCCTCATATAGTAGACAAGAGTGATTTTTATATCAGCAATCATTTCCTATTTCCTCTTTTTGAACAGACATTTATTTTATTTTTTAATTTATCTACTACATGACTAAATCACTTATGCACTTCTTGAAAAAATAGTTTAAGATATGGATCCTTATTAATTTGAAATAGCAATTCTCTGTTGACTATTATTGAAAAAATCACTTTCTTTGTTTCAGTCAATTAAATAGAAAGGACATCATTGTTGCTAATGTTGGAAAAAAGGTGGATGATTTCTGACATTTGATATGAAAGAGAAATCATATTTTACTAGTGGCTATGACAGTCATCTAATGACCATGAGCAGAATTTGTCTAAGGCTAAACATTATGTTTTACATGGCAAAACACAGAGATGGAACAAAACTTGTCCTTGATAACAGTGTTTAACCGCTGAATCTAACCAGCCAAAACTATATTCCCTTGGATTTCATACTATGTCACACAATAAATCTTTTTATTGTTTAAGCCATTTTAAACAGATTTTTCAGTTTCTTGCCGATAAGAACATCCTAAATGAAAGTACCTTCTATGTTTCACTTATGTCTTCTTTATTTTATTTTTTTAGTACAGATGGCTTCCATTCTCCCTCTCTCCTTAATTCTCATTCCTACCTCAGCTCCACATCATCTAGGCTTTGGAAGACTCACAGAACAATAATAAAACAACCAAAGAAGATAATGTCCAACATTTCTGGCATTACACTATATATACACAAAGATATTCATTTACTTATAGTTTATGATTATCTTTTTCTCAGAATCTATTTGATATTTTAACCAATCCAATTGTTTATAAATTCAATCCTTAGAATTTTATAGTTCTGACTAATTGCCTCAAAATTTATTTTTGTGAAATTCCTATTTTTTATCTTTTCCTTTTCCTTTTTTAAAAACATATTTAGTAATATCAAATATTGACATAGAAAATATATATGGTGAGAACACTTAAAAATAGATACAGTATTGGAAATTTTATAGTACAATATATTAAATTATTTCTCATTTGTAAAGGAGATAAGAATTGGGAAGGCTGTAACACTTTAAGTACGAGAGAAAGGGCAAAAATAAAAGCATCTTAAGAAAGAGGGGATTGAACACTAGTTTGTGATGTGAAGAGTGCTGACAAGGCAAACAAAAGAGTAATACCTCGATAGATACATCTGTGACTAAAAGCTTAAATACTCAATATGTAAAAACCTAACTTATTTTCTTTAGTAATACATTAAATCATTGTTATTGATCATCCTCAAAATACTGTGTGCAATTTCGCTTTTTTTTTTGAAGATACTTTGTTCTTTTATTAACATATGTCCATTGAAGCATTTTCACTGTGTCCCCACCCCATTAGTATCCTCTACAAAGAAAAAAAAAAGGAAAAAAAGATATGAATCCTCTGGATAATTTGTTAATATGAAGGGCTCAATATCTGACATACGTCTTTCTGAAACAAAGTTTCTTTAAATTTGCTTGATTAACAAGTTTCCCAAGTGACTGATTTTTACACTAATTGTTAGAAGAATAGGTGACACGGGTTAAGCAACCATCCGTCAAAACTCGCGTACCCCCACCTCATCTCTGGGGAACCCATACACACATGCACGCTATATGACCATCCTCTAGCCTTTAGATAGCTGCACCTTTTTTAAAAATTGTGTTTCATTCTACAAGTTGGGGGAAATGTTAAATCTAATGAAAAGCCCCTGACAGGCTTTCAACCTGAAAAATGCAACAAGCCACACCAGATGCTCATTAGAGCAGGAATTCTCAGTGGCAAACCCTGTCCCCAAGGTAGATAAAACCAACACTCAAACGGTGGAGATTGTTCTCTCTTTTCTAGGGTGAAGTGGGGCTTGCAGAATTTCCATCTGCGGACCTCAACTGAGAGTAGTTTTGCCCATCCTGGGGAGTCAGGCCATGATGGGACTTAAATACCAAGGAGATGTGCCACTCTAGTCTCTTTGTTCTGAACAATAAAGGAATATTTACTGAAAGTTTCTGTGTTGACCTGACCCTGTATTCCCATAAAGCACGTTTGTAGCAACTCACTCCACCCTAAAGTTCAATCCACCCTGTATTCTCCTAAGTACATGACATCATGAAAAGTTCCACAGAGATATGGAGATGAGCAAAACACTGTAAGTCATTCATTTTTTCAGGCATACATTATTGCTTTTTTTCTTATTTTTTTAAAATTCAGTATATAAATATGTGTTG
>JAQZBX010025657.1:0-29369 GCA_029593785.1 Cabassous unicinctus | reverse complement strand
AAAAAAAAGGAAACAATGAAAGGGAAAAGAACAAACAAGAAACAGAACAGCAACAAAGAAACAACCCAGGAAAACAGCCTTCCCTCTTAGGCCCCTAGGGAACTTCTCAGGCTGCTGGTGCTCATCAATTAATCACCCTGCAGCCTGCCCTCCACAGGTGATGTATCCAGTTTCAGTAAAGAAAGGAAAGGGGGAAAAAAAGAAAAGAAATAAAAGGGGGGAAAAAAGAAAAAGATCTAAAAAACTTTAAACAAAACAACAGAAACTCAGTCCGTAAGTTTCCTATCATAAGGTGCTAGCTGTGTGCCTTATCTATCACTGGTTCCCTTCTCTTAGGAGGTACAGGACTTGAACCAGGAACCTTCTATATGCAAGGCAGGAATTCCCTCACAGCTCTACAGAAGCCTTACAAACTAAATAGGCTTCTGAAAGCTTATCTGGGTCTTCCTGCCCCTGTTTCCCTTAGGTGAGTTGGACTTTTAATGGTTTTCAGGGGCCAGGTTAGTTCAGTGTCTGTCTCTGCCCCTTCACTGACCAAGTTCCTCTCTCCCAGGGCAGCTGGTTATGACATCCTGCCTGAGCAGATCCACCCTCCCCTCTCCTCGGGGCCACCTCAGTGCTGGCTGGTATACTCCCCAAGATTCAAAGGGTGCTCAAGTGGCCAAACCCATGGAAAAGAAACCACTCTCCACTCTGTGCCAGATCCTTCTACTTACCAGGGTATGTTCCTTCCCACTAATATGGCTGGTGAGAGCCAGAGGTTCCACGGAGGCTATTTGTCTTAAGGGTGGGGCTTATTATGCCTGCTATTTCCAGCCACAAAGGTGAGCAACTCACAGTTTTCCTTTAGGTTTTTTGTCTCTTTGTCCTACTCCCTCCTGGATGATTCCCTGCAGCCTCCTGCTGTGTGGATTCCCAAAACACCTCACTTGGGTAGGCTTTTGTCCCTTCTCTGCCATTTTTTGTGAAAGAGCTGAGTAATGCCTGCCTACATTGATGCTATTTTCCCAGAATTCTCATAACATAACATTTTGACATAATTAATAGCACAGAATTGTATATTGGAATGTAGTTAAAAGGAAAAATTTTAGGTTGTATATATCTGTATATATATTATACTATAATAAAAATTTAAAAAAACACAGGACTGTACAAGACAGTGAAGTGTAATGAAACCCAAAGACTATAGTTAACAGTACAATGATAAAAATGTACATGAATTGTACCAAATATACCACAGTCATACAAGGTGTTAATAATAGGGTAGCATATGGTAACTCTGTATTTTATGCATGGCTTTTCTGTAAACCTACAACTTCTCTAAAAGAAACCAACATCTAATAAATGACTTATATCTAAATATACAAAGAATCCTTAAAATACAATAAGAAAACAACCCCATTATAATTGGACAAAAATGTGGAGAATGTTTCACCAAAGAAGATATTGAAAATTAAACTTATGAAAACATCCTCAACACCATTTTTCAATTGAGAATTTCAATAAAAACAACAATGAGATACCCTATGTATATTTTGAATGGCTAAAATTCTCCCTCCTCCCCCTCAAATGGCAATATGAATTGCTGCCAGGAGGAAGCACAACATGAATTTTCATTCATTGCTAGGCAATGCAAAATTGTATTACAATATGATCCAACATTCTTATCATAAGATCAAGTATTCACTTTCCTAGGTATTTACCCAAATGATTTTAAAATGTATCCATACAAAGACCTGCACATAAATATTTATAGTAGCTTTATTAATAATCACTAAAACCTGGAAGCAGACAAATGTCCTACAATACATTCATGCATAAACACACTGTGGTACATTCACACAATGGAATATTATTCAGAAAAAAAAAAAAAAAGAGCTATAGCAGACTGCACACACGTGCTCGGCAAATTAGGCTCCACCAAGCCACGCAGAAAGATAATGACTCAGCAAGGAAGAGACACAGGGGAGAACCAAGATGAGATGTGCCAAAACCCAGGAATTGAGGTGGTACAGGTGACAGAGTGCCTCTCTCCCACATCAGAGGTCCCTAGGATCGAATCCTGTTGAAGACTAGAGGAGAAGAGAAGGCAGGAAAAACAGACACAGAGGATCACCCAGCAAATGGACACAAACAGCAAGTGGGGGCGGGTGGAGGAATAAATAAAGTAAAATAAATCTTTAAAAAAAACCAACTTTACATGACAAGTTACATGACATGGATGAAACTTAAATGCATATTGGTATTGAATGAAGCCATACTAAAAGGGCTGCATATGGTGTAATTTCATTTTTATAACATTTGGAAAAGGAAAAACTAAGACAATAAATAGATCAGTTGTTGCCAGGGTGAGAGAAGAAGAGATGAAAGATGAAGGACATTATTTGGGGTGATGAAACTATATTGTATGATGCTACAATGTTGGATAGGTGAAGTTATGCGTTTGTGAAAACCCATAGCATTTTATATCACAAAGAGAAAATATATGTGCAAATAAATTAATTTAGGAGGTTGAGGGATCTCAGGATGGAATGCAGGCTGTGAGAAGAGAAACTGCATTGCAAATATATGAAACAATCTTCCTGAAGGGGTTGGGGGAAAATGTGCTGACCTAAGTCACTTTGGACATGATTGGAGTTCTTTAAGACTGCCTATGAGTCCACACTGATATAAACAAATGATTGATTGAAAAATAGATACATAACGAAAACAAACAAATCTCTCATGTATAAAGCCTTCAAATAATTTGTGCAGATATTCAAAAGAAATAAAAATAATAAATTTAAAGTTCACTTTGCATATTTAAAAACCAATCTAAAATACTTTTAAGTATAATATGTAAATTGAGAGAGGAATGATTTAAGTTGAAGTATCTTATTTCATTTATACTTTTGGGGATGGTTAAATTTGGGTGTTCATGACAATGTAACTTGTATAACTTCCTGACAAATAGGGAGGAAAATGGAATTTAAAAAGCAAACAAACAAAAGCCCCTTAGCTAATCTTACAAAAGGCAGTAAGGGGAGGTAAAAGCTAAATAAAAGTGGGGAAAATAGCACTAAAATTAAAAGATAGAAAGAAGTTCAAATATATTAGTAACTACAATAAATATAAGTTGACTGAATAAACCATTAAACCATTAAATAAACGGTAAGATTTCTTCCATCTCCATTCTTTGGTTACTCTACTCATGTATTCAGGCAATAGGTGAAAGAGCATTATATTATACCATTAGTTACAAGCATATACTCTAGGCCAGCATGCCAAACCCACAAGGATTTTTCTTCCAGTTTGCACCATAACCGAGCTTTTAATGAACATTTCTCCCATACTAAAATGATGGTTGTTTCAAAGGGACTAAATATATGATAAAACAATTACCTTTTTTCTTTTGAGAAAAAACACTCTTTGTCAGAAATAATGTGGTTTGGGGATTCCACAGGCAAATGGACCTGTTTATATATGCTATGAGAAAGAAGTAGAGAAGAAATGATGATTTCTAAGGGACCATGAGAATCAGGAGAATGAGGCTGGACTTGGTGCCTTTGAAAGTCATAATAGGAATTAGGTCAATAGAGTAGGGTGATTTTGGAGGGCAATGAATTTGTCCTTTCTATGTAAGATAGAAGAGAAATGAAATGGTGAAGAACAGAAGGAAGGCTGTTGCAAAATCTAGGCAAGATAAAGTTTGGACCAGGATGAAGGTAGTGGCATGAAGAATGACAGCAAGCACAATATATTAAGAAAGAGCTATATGGGCATATGTGTACAAAAATATTAAAATTTTGGACAGATTTTCACAAGGGTAAAGGAGAGGAATGGTATGCAAGGAAAATGCAGCTTGTGGGAGTAAAATAATACCTTTTTGTAATGAACGCATATAATTTCATACAGATGTCACCAAAATATAATTTTTTGTTTTTATGCCTTTATATCTTGAATGGTGTTTTAGTTTCCCAGCTGCTAAAACAAATACCATGCAATGGGTTGGCTTAACTATAGGAATTCATTGTCTCCTTGTTTCAGAGGTAAAAGGTTTGCTTTTTCCCTGGCTTGGCATCTTCTGGTTGGGCCACAACCTTTGGAGTTCCTTGGAATTTCCATCATATGGCAATACACATGGCAGCTTCTTCTCCTTTCTCTTCTGGGTTCCTTTGATTTTCAGCTTCTGGTTGCTCCCTCCGGCTGCTCTCTTCTTGCTTGTACTCATAAAGGACTCCAGTAATCCAGATTAAAGACCGAATTGATTCTTTGGACCACACCTTAACTGAAGTAGCATCTTGAAGGACTCTTATTTACGAGTCCAAACTCACCACAATGTTGACCAAGAGCATGTCCAAACTGGAATATACAATTCACTCCACATGAAATGATGTTTGATTGAGAAGTTTTATACAATGTGAATTCTTCTCAATTTATGTCCATGTTCACAAATTTGGATGGTTAAATTGCATTTATTTCTCTTTTCTGAACTTTTTAAGTTCAGTGGTTAAGCATGACTTTTGCCAGTGATATTACCATAAAACACCTACATTTGTATTGTTCAAACTTTAGAACAAATGTCAAGTCAAGAGATATTATAGCATTTGACAACAGAGTTTTAAAAACTGGAGTGCATATATCTCATCAAATTTTATCTTTAATATTCTCGTATATGATAGACTATTTTTTCTCAAAATAAAGAATTTGTTCTAGCAAATTTTATAGCATTTCTTCACAAAAGAGACAAAACCTGTATTTCTCATCTCATTTGATTGATTATTAAAGAAAAACAACTATTCTGAAATAAAATGGATCTACCTTATATTGTGAATTTAAGGAAGTGCTGGTTATATTGTATGAAATTGCTTAGCTATTTACAACATCATTTCAAACCAATGTTAATGAGTTTTATATAATTTGTGCTGACACTTTGGGGGTAATTTTTGGTTATAATGTATGTCATAAGTGACATAGATTAGTAAATGTGTTGGAATCTATTCTGTTTTTGTTCTTGAAAAGACCAATGAATTATCATATTTAGAATCATAACCTTCATCTTCATGTAAAGCAAGGTCATTTTGAATAATCACTAGGTATGATGTCAAGACTAGTGAAGTTATACATATAAACATTTTGGAGAGGAAATTCAAGTAAATAACCATCATACTTATCTAACAATAAAACATTAGGATTGTGGAGGATTGAAATGGATCTTGCTAATTTATTTCTGTTAGCAACAGAAAGGAATGTGCCAAAGAAAACACTTCAGAAGACAATGTCAAGCAGTCAAGGATGACTTTATTCACAGCTACAATCATAGGGGAGAAAGTAGATCTCAACTCCAGGGAAGACAAAGAGGATTGTTTGAATTTTATAGGCAAGGCAAGTACAGTGGAAAAGTCCCAACAGGCTATCTGGCAGCAGAGAGAAGGGGACGGTTAGAGCTAAGTTAGATAGAATATGTAGAGTCTAAAGTTGCTTCCCCCTCCCTTTTTTCCCTTCAGTCTGAACTGTTTTTCTCTACAGTCCCACAGCTGCAAGATCAGTTTCTAGAAAGTCTGGTAAAGGATGGAGCAGATAGGGTCTTGTGAGGAGCAAGGCCATCAGCTTGCTCAAGAGAATAAAGTCTTGGTCAAATATTTGAAGGATTGATAAGTATATATTTTTTAAATTATTAGTAATATAATCCCAACTGTCCAAATTATTTTAAGAAAAGTTGTGAAATAGACCATAACATTTTTGTTTGGAGTTGAATTAAATTCTTCATGATGATCATGGAGGGAAAGAAAAAGGAAAGGAGTATCATTAATATATAAATGCAACAGTTGTTTATTCCAATTCTATGCTTTTATATAGATGAAAGTCCAAACAGAAGGTCTTCTACCTTGCCCCTCCCCAAGAACAAAATTTAACACGAACAGGGAATGAGCAGCAAGTAGACAGATGCAGAAAGACTTCTAGTTCATCCAAATCTGTTTTGTCAATCCAAAACATTATTATTATTTCAATTATAACACTTTAGAAAAATATGCCTATTTATTATATTTGTGAATAGAAAATAAAAAGGGAGCAACTACCCAGACTCTTGAAATACCTTTCCTTTCCTACATAGCAGTTTCTATGGTCTATGATCCCATATTCTATCATTGTTCCCAATGTATATAGTCTCAATCTGGGCATCTGTTTCTTGGAAATAGATATGGTTTGTGACAGATAAGATCTTCATGAGCTATCCTAGTCTATGACAAATTCACTGCTTTTAGTGTTTCCAATAGGCTTGTTCTTAGGAAACTGGAAGAGTCTGTTCAAGACTCAGAGCATAAATGAGATAGATCATTTGCCCTGCCTAATCAAGGCTCCTACTCTTACAATGATTTCTCTCTGTTAATTTCTGCCAAGGAGAAATATGTCTATTCTTTGCTCTCCCTTCTTTTCAAAGACAATTGCATCTTACATCAGAAGTAGATGCTAGATTATTTCCTGGAAAGGCACAGAAATATCATATATAAGACATATTATATAATGAAAAATATTTCTGATTTAACAAATATTTCTGAGCAAAGAACACTGAATATATAACCCCAAATCAAAACAACATCATCTAGAAAATGTCCTTACATTGTATGACACTAGTTTTTGTTTTTCTTCATATTGCTAATACAAGATAATTTAAAAAGGAATATAAGAAGGTCCCCATAATTAGCACTTCTTGATCACACAACTCCTACTCTTGGCTCCCACACCAACCTGAACAATAGTCAATATTATCTTAGATTTTGACAATCTTAGAATGTCTTCAATCTCCTCTTTAGCTCCACCCACACACCCACAGCCTCACCTTCAAAATGGCTGAGGCACTTAAGTCCATCGTGATCTACACCTCTGTTTTGCACTAGTCACTACCAGAAGTCCCAAGTCCCACAGTTTCAGCTTCATTTATATCTCTGCATGCTCAATTTCACCTCTTATCCTGACCCTCTTCAATTTCACAAAACAATTCCACTGCTGTCGTGGAACTCACACTCCATCAGCAGCACAATCTCTAGGTGTTGCCTCTTCTCTGATGTTTACATCACCTTATTATACTAAATGAGAGAAACCCATTCTACTTAGGAAAGTGTTTGTTGCAGTCTTCTCAAATTATGGTAGTATGCTATCCCACATTTCTAATACCATTTATCCTGGAAATTGATATCTAATCTCCTTGTTTTTCATTTCATTTTCCAGATTATTTTTATTCCCTCCTCCCTGAAGGTTCCCAGCATTGAAGTTGCCCTCCTATACACTTCCTTGATCTATCCACCAATAGACCCCACCATATTATTTCCCTTTATTCCATAGAGATATTGACATAATTCATTCCATTACACCTGCTCTAATTAACAGTAGTTCAAATATTTACATGCTGATTCTTCTTCTAATACCCTAATTTCTCCTAGCATGGACTTCCTTTTCTCTAATTATCTTATTTTCCACTCTTCCTCAGCTACAGACTTCCATTATCATGTCATAGACCTCAACAATAACCTCAACCTGGATTTTAATTTCAAGCATTTTTGATGGTAGTCTCTTGCCACTACCTCCATTCTTTCCTAATCACCTTCTATAGTATCCTGACTCCAGCAATTCTTCAACCATTCCAGAACATACAATCTATTGACCTTACTGATTTTAACTGACACTCTCTTTCCCTATTTCCCTACTTTTTTCTCACCAGAGTACATGTTTGATTATTACTATTTTTTTCCCTCTGGTATATCCTCAATTTCCTTGTTCTCTTTCTCTCTCTATCTTACTTGCCAGAATCATCACCAACCCTGATGAAATCCAACTTACTCCCTATACCATATGTGCTACTACAGACTCTCCTTTTTCCCTTCCAGATTTATTCTTTACTCCACCACCTTACTCTTTCTCAGAGGATTAACTTCTATGGACTACTTCATCTTTGCTTCTCCTCATTTCCTATTGGGTTCAACGTAAGTGATGACCCAGGAGGAGCTTGGAGGGTGAGGGTAGAGATGTTTCAGAACACTTATTCTTCTGATTTGCTTCATGCCACACCATGGGTTTGCAATCCTTTAGCTAAATTCCATTTACACAGTTTCCATTTTACAGCGTCAATTCTCTACAGGTCTCATAAACACTCTTTCCCTATTGTTCTGTTAGACCTTTAGGTGTTGATGGTTCCTCACTGTTATAAACCTTGGGATGCTCATCCATCATTTGTTTGTTATCTCTTAGCATGCACATAATAAACAATCCTCAATTGTACCATTTAAGTTTTCTGTTTGCTAGAGAGAACCTGTCTGGGAAACAGAACTTGCTCTTGATTTCTCTGATAATGGAAAAAAAAATCAAGGATTTTCCCAGCACACTCAATACATCTATCAATCTACCTCATTTATGTAATATACACTGTTTTCTCTTTTGTTTCTGTGGATGAACTGCTCTTACTTTTATCAAAGGTTACAGCCTTCATAAGTATGTGGAATCTCATTTTCTCTCATTTACACAAGAACATTATCCCCTCCGTATTCTGCATTATTTTTTTCTCTTTAGTCAGTCATTTGTATCAGCAAAAATACATGCTATATTAATATTTCATTATAACTCCCCTCCTTGACTCAACATACTCCTTTAGCTACTTCTCCATTTTTCTACAACTTTTACAGATAATCTCCTCTTATATGTTTACTTGTTCTCTGTTTGTGTTCTCTTGCGCCAACGCCAACTGAGTTTTCATCCTTATTTCTCACTGAAACAGATCTTCTCTGGGTTATCAGCTCATTTGCCACATCCACAGGTCTATGCTCAGTGCTTATCTTTATTGGCCTATTATTAGTGTGAAAACTCTCTTTTACGTGGGACACTTCTCTCACTTGGTTTCTGGGACAACCATCTCTCTTAATTCTTCCCCTCTTTATTTTCTCAACCTCTTAACAATGATCTGAAAACCATAATTCAGTCCCTTAGCATCTTCCCTTCTCTTTCTGTGTTCCTTTCTCTGGTGATCTCATCCATTTTTGAGACTTCAAATTTCATCTCGATGATAATGAATGTTAACTTTAATCTTAAGAACAGACCTCTTCCTTATACCTAGACCCTATGCACAATAACCTCTGCAACACCTGCACTGGGAGGTCTGATAACAACCTAAACTTAGTACGTCCAAATTGGAGCTCCTTATTCAGATATTCCAAACCTTCTTCATCTTCAGCCTTCCTGATCTCAGCTTCATAAATCTAGTTGAATAGACCTAGTTGACCTTCTCTTCTCTCACTTCTTCCCACTATCATTCAGTCATTTTCTTGATCCTCAGTTTTCCCCTTGCTCATTCTACTCCTTGCTAGTCTTTAAATATGGTGAGCATATTTTTAATTCAGTGACATTGAACTTGTTGCACCATCTGCTTGAAAAACAATGCATATTGTTTTCCTGGATTTGAATTGGCTCACTACCTCACTTCTTCAGTTCAGGGAGGCTGTCTTTCACAACCACAGATAAAGTAAAAACAGAGAAACACAGATAATCACAGATAAACCCCACAGGTCCTCTCTATGTCCCTAACTCTGCTTAATTTTTCCCAAAAGTCATATTATTACTTAATGCATATTTTAAAACCTTATGTTTTGTCTTCTGTTTTTTCATTGCTCTATTCCCATTCCCTATAATAGTGTCGAGCAAATAATATGCACTCAATAAATATTTGCTGAAAGAATTAATGAGCAATGAATAGCAGAATATAGTCATACATATAAATTCATACATATACATTTATACACTATATATAATCATCAACCAAAATGAAAGTAATTTCAATGTTCTCTTTCTAATAATATCACCAGACATAGCAACTAGAGGGTAAAATGGGGTATTATTAACACTCCTTACATACCCAGAGGATTGTGGTGTTAAGGAATGTATCTGTCTTCAAAATAGAAGCAAACTTAGTATCTCAGCAACCTTGTATTTCACATGGATTGGATATGATTTCTCTTCCACATTAAGTCCTTTGTGTCTTCCACATAATTAAATGCAAAGAGCCTTTTTTATTATAGTCTAGAAAATTAGACTCAATATAAATGTCTAAAATGATGATTTAGAAAGAAGCAACAATTTTGAATATATCAGACTCCAAAGCAGTTCTAAGCTCTTAAATTTTTGCATCACCATTTATGCTTAAATATCTATAAATACACAGACATTTATTAGGTTCAGAATGTTTTCCATTATCATGTCAATATGTGAGAGGAACATATTTTCATTATGCTATTTCTGAAACTTATAAAATCAAAAGACAACATATTACAAACATAACAAAAATAAAACATTTTGCAATGTTAAAAATCAGTAGTAACTCTATTAATTAACTCTATTAATTCTCTTACTAGACATATAGTTTTGATACACTATCTAATGCAGAAGCAATTATAGATTCAGAAGCACTTTTCTGTGATTGCTTCATAATATGCATAAGTTAAATATGTGAGTTGGTCACAATAGAGATATTTATTTATTTATGTATTTATTTATGTATTGATTTATGTATTTTGAGTTACCGGAGGCTGGGGATTGAACCTGGGACCTCGCATATGTGGAGGTGGCACTCAACCAACAGAGCCACATTGGCTTCCCCAAGTTGGTTTTATCATTTGTTTTGCTTGTCACTTGCTTTTTTGTATTTTCAGGAGGCACTGGGGACCAAACCTGGGACCTCCCATGTGAGAGATGGGTGCTTATGCTTAAGCCACATCCGCTCCCTGGAGATAATTTGATTTCTAGATTATTGTAAATAAAAGAGACAGGTATAGAGAGTTATTGTACAAAAACTTTCTTACCAAAGTAGAATAGTTAAAAATACAGTTTATTGAATAAATAATAAGAAAAGTATTGTTAAGATAATTAATTAAAAATATATGAAGATATTTCATAAAATTTGTTAATTTTTTTTTAGTCTGACAGTCAAGAATAAGAGGTGTGGCTAAATTTTGCTCTGGCACTCAAACATCCCTCCAGATGTGCCCATTTACTCCACCTGTCAAAACTTAAAAGTATATATCTCTCTTAGTCCCTGGAAACAATAGGGCAACTTCAACATCTTCTTGCACACATAACCTTGTGCTGCCAGCAAAGTCCCTTCCTGGACTTATTAATGCTCTGCTTAGCCCGTACTCCCATTACACACTCAATTTAGTGATTGAAATGAACAGTGTTGAATAAATGGATTATGGTCTAGTCATATAATGAAATACTACTTTTCAAGAAGAGAAATTAAAGAAGGTATAAACAAAAGAGTGCATAATCTCATGCTCCATTTATGTAAATGAGTGAGAACAGGCAAAATTAATCTATGGTGGAAAAATCAGAACAATGGCTGCTTATGGTGGTCAGGGAAGGGGATTGACTGAAAGGGATAAGAAGACATTTTTTTGAGTGATGGAAATATTCTATACCTTGATCAGTTTAGTAGTTACTTATTGACCTCTTTACTTACATATATTGTAGGTGAATTATTCCTCAATAAGTCAAAACAGAAAATAAGACATTTTCCTGGATTACCCCTGGTGATCTCAAGGCTGAAGAATTAATCTCCCTCTTGATATGATGTGTGACATGCAGTGGGTATTTAGAAGGCACCTCATAAAGGTTACTTGAATGAGTGATCCCTTAACTAAGAGATATTATTACATGGTATTCTTTTAAAACAATTATCATAATTTCTGGGAGCAGATGTGGATCAAGCCGTTGAGCATCCACGTCCCACATGGGAGGTCCCAGGTTCAGTTCCTGGTGCCTCCTGAAAAAAAAACAAACAACAAAAACAAACAAAAAGCAAAACAAATGAAAAAATTAATTCAGGAAAGCTTATGTGGCTCTGTGGTTGAGAGTCGGCTTCCCACATACGAGGTCCCAATTTAATCCCTGGCTCCTGGTACCTCAAAAAATAAACAAAAAAAAACACCACAAAAAAACAATTATCATGATTTCTTAAAGGTAATATTTAAAATTTGAATGTTTTCTAATGCTTGAGTCTCAAAAATAAATTGTTTATAAGGAAAAAAGATAACAAATAAAAAGACTGACCTCATGAGGATGTTGACCTCAACTTACTTTCGTCTAAGACATTTTTTATGAGCTGTATATGAAATTTGCTTCATATTAAAAGTGCCCTTTTATTCTGACAATAAATGAATAGGATAACAGAGAAATTCAATAGAGTAAGTTTTCTTTCTTTAAGTTATATCCATAGCAACTATCCGTGTTTTGTCTAATAATAAATGCACATGATAGTTTTTGTTTTGTTTTTTTTCTTTTCTGGCAATTATAGAAAGAATTGATGGGAAGTATGTCATAAGCACAGTTTGCTATGCTATTAATGGAGGCAGAAATGAGAATTTTGTCAATATAGATCCATATAATCTCTGCAATCTTGATAATGAAATATATCCTATTGTAAAAACATTGTATATTGCTGACATAAGTCAAAATAAGTATCTTGTAGGATCAACTATATTTTCTTTAACTTTTCCCCACATACCTGTTTCATTATTAGCAGTGACAAATCCTCTCATACTGTAGTTTGCTTTCCTTCTATATTATAATGATGGAAATAAATTAAAAACTGGAACATTATGGGGTGCTGCAAAGGGGTAAGTATGTCAGGGTATAGGGTAATTTGATCATTTAACACAATCCCCTAGCAATGCTTGCCTATTGAGGTAAAGGAAAATGCAAATGTATATCTATTAATAATTATTTAATTTGTCACCTATATGGATTTTAACATCAGTCCAGAACATTGTTCAAAGGTTGACTGAAGCAGCATGTATTTACTTAAATGTAAAGGATTTTGAGAAAAACATTTAATTTTTAACAATTTCTGATTCAAGTTAACTATACCCATTAAAGGAATGAATGAAAACAAGGAGAGGGAAATTCAAGTTATTTTGTTTACAGAAGATAATACAAATAAGATCTGACTGCATTTTTATTTAGTTGCTTGAGAAATTAATTGTATTTTTGCAGTTCCATTTATCTGAAATTTAGAATGTGATTGCAATGGGGTCTTTCTAATGTACTATTTATTCTTGGGCTCCATGAATTCATCTTATTACAAATATCCTTGGATTTAGTCCAAAAGAGAAAAGTCTTATAAAGAATGTATTTCCGTGAAGAATAGCCTTGGTTATAATCCTTTAAAATATTCAAATGTGGACAAAATAGATTATTTTATCCATACAGGTATTTAGGGCAGTTATTGAGATTACTAGCAATAACAAGGCTCACTTTGCATTTATATTTTGTAATAGGAAAGTATTTTATTCATTGTTTATTACATTATCCTGAGATACCAGTGGGCCTTTGTTTAGTAACAGAACTGATCTTCATTGTATACATACTTTCTATTCCTACTCTTATCATATTATACTCCTCTGCTTTGTCAGCATTTTGGGAAGAGACAGCCTCTATTAGTATCACATCCACATGAATTTAACTCTTGATTAAGAATCACCATGAGAAAAATTTCACGTGTAATGCATAAGAATTCTTTCTGGTACTATGTGTGTGTATTTCGGGCATAATGCATTAGAATTCTTTCTGGTATATATTTCTCTCCTAAGACCAAATTATTTGTTCCTTTTATTTAAAAATATTTATAGAAACTTACTATAAACTTGGATAAAAAGTTGAGGTGGAGAAGAAGGGAGGGACTTTAAATATATTGATACTTCTTTAATGATTTCTGTCACATAATATTTAAAAAATAAGGAATTTCAAAAGTTTTTCTACTGATAATACATCAACATGTTTGAGGAATTAGCCATGAAAACCAGGGAAATGTATTCATAGTTAAACAAATTTGTACATTATGCACACATATCTAAGAAACATAAAAATGAGAATTAGTCTCCCAAGCTACAAAAGTTAGAGGAATTTATGAAACAAATCTTTTAGGAAAAAAAAGGGCCTTTTTTGAAAGTATGTTTCTGGGTTTATACTTCATTCATATCTTATATTATTTTTCACACACATTTTCTAAAGAAACCATGAACAGTGAATTTGGCTCGATTTGAAAGGCAAGGATTATGTTTACAATGGAAAGCAAAAAAAAGTAAATAGTTGTTATTGATAGTAAATTAGCAAAATGTTTATGAGAACTATAAACTAAATTATGTATATAAATGTTTAGTCTATCATTCGACACATAACACTGTGTACTATGAATTTTTAAATATTATTTTAATTTGTAATTCATCAAGAAGTATAAATAATTAAGGGTTAAATTAGTGAATTCTTATTTAAACATACATGAACTGCAAAAATGTTTGAATATGGATTCTGTGGATTTATATATTGTAACATTACATATTAAGTATTTGTAGAATATCAATTTTCTAATACCTGCCACTATTCCTCCATTTTAGTCATTCACATATCCTTTTAAAACCTTTAGATTTTGAAAAATTTGTCCCTGAAATTATAGTGCAAGCTGTAATTAATTACAATTGCCTCACAAAGCACATCTCCTTTTGGAAGGGAATGTCAATTGATCTGAAAATGTAATACCTCAAAGAGTTAATTTGTTACCCTATGCTTGGTTATTTCTTAATGGGGGCTTGACTTCGGTTCTGCACTCTGGAAAACAGTGCCAAATAATTATTAAACCAATCAATCTATTGATGAATAAAAACAACAAGGGATGTTGGCTTCTATGAATCTACTTGAAATTTGGATTATAGAACTTTTTTCAGAGCCATAGTAGGACATGCCACAAAAGCCCTAGCAACCAATATCCTGAGGAAAGACCGCTACACTGACAAAACTCAAATGTGTTATCACCCTATCAATGCAGGATAAATCACATTATTAATTTTCAAAGAGCTACAAAGATCTGGCATAATAAAGCTGGTGAATATTTTCAACATCAGACTGCAGCATTTGAGCATCAGAGATTTTGTTTTCTACCCATTTTTCTGCTTTGACAGCAGATAACTTTTCAACAGCAAAATATATAAAAATATTTGTCAAAACCTATAAAATTGTGCTGTGCAAAGTGTAAACTATAATGTAAACTATAGACCATGGTTAGTAGCAATGTTTCAATATGTGTTCATCAATTGTAACAAATGTACCACACTAATGAAAGATGTTAATGGGGGAAAGTGGGGGAGGGGGTAGGGTATATGGGAATCCCCTACATTTTTGATGTAACATTTATGTCATCTAAAGCTTCTTCAAAAATTAACAAAATTTAAAAAATATTAGATTACAGGGAAATAATGCCCGAAAATTTAAAGAAGTGTTAATTTTTCGATCAAACTTCAGGTTACTACCTCGATATTGCATTGTGGCTCTCTAAAGAAACAAATGTAAAGTTTGACTCAGGGAATACATGAGTTTACAACTCATCATATATTATCTATTTTGAACTAAAGGAGAGTTGACTTTTTCCAATAGAATTTCAATTCCATTTAATCCAAGAGAAGAATAAAGGGTCCTGGAAAAGTCAGTGTCATGTCAATTAACTAAAGAACTTAATCCAATAATTAATATTTTCAGCTGTGGAGAACATGAAAGGATTCATTGAAATATCTACTCCCCTCAAACTTGTTGCAGTAGCATAAAGTATATTTATAAAATCATCTATCAGGAAGTAAAGCAACAGAGAATGCTAAAGAGACATTAAGAAAATAATACTTTAACAAATAAATTTATTACACAAAGTCTCATTTATATACAAGTGGGTCTATAAAGAGGTGAAAAAAAGTATATGTATGTCACATATATATACACTAAGGGAAACAGAACCATATGTTTTTGCAGCTGTGTGATAAAAATACCACAATGCACAGCTGCTGGCTTAATCAAAGGAATACAAAGCCAACCTTGGAAAATTTTCCATTTCCTTGCTTCTGCTTTGTACATACTTTTGCCACTTTCGTTGATAAATCATTCTTCTTTATAGGAGTAGCACATTACTGCTTTTAAAAATAATTCCCGTCACACAAACTCCAAGTCTTTGATATTTTCATTGATTTACACATTGCATTTTGAATTTGTTTTTAGTATTTAAGGTACTGACAAACAAGTTGTCAAATCTGTGGTTTTGAATGGAACTAAGAATTCCATGAATCCAGTTTATGAGAAATAGCCCTAACCTAGAAATTGAATCACATTTATCTGTTTTCCATCACCTTGAGGATGGGTACCAGTGAAGAAATTAAGCAATTTGTTTTCTCTTCTTACCAAATTCCAAAACACTTTTCTGGAAAAGTAAACTGAATGTTTGATCCCTGGACCTCATCGTTTGGCATGTTTTGTGCAAAGGGTTATCTTACATTTTTCTTTTTAAACAAACCAATTTTATTGATACATATTAACAAAGCATACAATTCATCCAAAGTGTACAATCAATGGTATTTGGTATATCCACATAGTTGTGCGTTCATCACTTTAATCATTATTAGAGTATTTTCATTATTTCAATAATAATAATAAATTCAAAAACAGACAAACAAACTAGAAAATGCTCCCCTCTCAATCCCTCTGTTTCTCCTTCTGTAAATAGCTGCTATTTCTGGCTATTCTTGCACAATTATTTATTTTATTAAGCAGTTTTATTGAGATATATTCATATACTATCTAGCCAAAGTGTATAATTAATGGCTTTTAGTATAATCACAATGTTGTATATTCATCATCTCAAAAATTTTACAACAATTTTTTTACTCCAAAAAGAAAGACTCCACACCCCTTAGCATTCCTTCCTAAACCCTACATAAGCACTAATCTAATTTCGTTGATTTTAAATTACATTTTATATCTTACTTTTGATCTAGACGTCTCTCCACTCAGCACAGGTGTGCCTGTATAATTTTTTTCTGTCTCCTTATCTACCACTTAAAAGTATCACTTAACCAATCTTACCTTTGCAAAGGACAGGTTAAGCTTCCCAATTGACTTCTCCCTGGACTAAAAGACTACATATATTTAAGATCTGAAATATTTGAAAATAATTAGTAAGTTCAACTTTTATGACTTTTAGAATGCCTCTTCTATTATTTTACCTCTTTGTATAGTGTTTCTCATAAGGATTTTTACTTAATTACTGAATCTCTTCAGTAATAAATTAAATACATAATAGTATTATTATGAACAGCTTTGAGGTCAGATTTATAAACATATGTGTTTGGAAGTAGTAAGCAAACAATATGAAACTCAAGAAAGTATTAATTCAGATAAAATTTATTTTATAGATAGAAGAGAAAATAATGTAAGAATCCTGGGGACAAATATAGGCAATAAGCATAAAATGTCCTTTGGTGATCAATTTTATTTTATATTTTAGAAATATAATCAAAGTCAAATCTTTTATGATATTCAGGTTAAAATTTAAATACATTATAGCTGATCTTAAAGATATATGTACAAAACTTATGATATACCACACTTTAAAAATGTGAAAATTATGTTGTACGAATTAAATAATGGTAATCAAAACAGCATGTTTGTTTGGATAGTATAATACTAAAATCAGCATTAATCAGATTCAGCTACTCAGTATAGATAAAAAATTACTAATTTCTAAATAAAAATCTCATGATTATCAATCTTAAAATTAAAATTAGTAAAAGAAAAATTGGAAAGCAAATATGGTAAATGAAAACTCCTTAAATTCTCTAATTTTATTATGATACTCTCAATAGTGCCAAAAAATAACAGGGAGTTAAAAATATTTTAAATATTGTAAGTAATAAAACCATGAGTATTAATTCATAATAGATATACCAATTTTAATTTAATACTATATTTCATGTAATAAAATCAAGAAAATATTAATATTGAAGCTCTCATATAAAGAAGGTCATTAACTTCATGACAGTTCCTGTGCAAGCAATTGAATATTTAAAGGGAGTGAATTTGTATAGCTCAGCTGAAGATTTAAATACTTATACCCATTTTTCTTCAGTATTTAGGAGTAAATACCCTTCAATCACTCACCAGAAAAAAACAAATTAAAATGATGAGGTACATCAATATCATCTGATTAAGAGTTTAGTAATTGACACTGTGACTTCTCCAATTCGATCAAATCTAAATGGACACTTCCTTAAAAAATATATTGACCCTTAACTATTACCATTGTCTAATCACATTTGACAAGAAAAGCATTAATGTTCATCTTCCAACAGTCATTTTAATTGCATTCTTAACATTTCAAAAAGTTGTATTAAATGTGACCATTTAACTCTAGATATAGCAATAATAATAACTAATAGCAATTGATGGAATGCTATGGGCCATGCACTGAGTGAAGTGCTATACTTTGTACCGGATTTATTTCTTGTAAGAACCTTTTGAGGTGGATATGATGGATTCCATTTTACAGATCAAAACTCTAGGGTGTAAAATATTATATTGAACAAGTTCATTGAGTTACAAGTGATGGATGTAGGATGACTGAGTACCTGAAAGTAACTTGTTTCTCTCCCTGTTGCTAGGCTATAAAGGAAAGAATTGTATGTAAATTAGAAGGCAATGAGATGCAATCCTCTCTTTCTGCTAAATTGCGCTTTTGGTGGTCAAGAATATCCTGTTGAAGCAATGAAGTGTGAAAACCAACTTCAACCAGTTGGCCGGACCTGCACAGAAGAAGCCCCTTGCTGTCTTCACTTGAACTTGCTTAATTAACATGGTAAAGTTCCCACCCAGGGATGGAGTTATCCACCCATTTTTTGATCATGCAATGTATGTGCAAGCATGATTTCCTGAACATACTAATCATACAGTTATATAACTAGCTAAGTATGATCATCCATATGCATAAAAGCTAATGCATAATCAAAGCAAATACTAAATAGTAACTTAGGTATTTAAGCAACAGCAAACCAGCAGCATGGGGATTCGGGTCTGAGTCACTTTGGACTGACCTTGACTCCTTACTTCTGCAGATGCAATATATATGAGTTTGCCTAACTCTTGTGTTGAAGTTTTCTTCATGCCATCTCTGGTTATCCATAAAGACCCTGCCTTGAAGCCTAACACAAGTAGAAGAAACAGGATTTGAATTATGCCTTCTGCCTTCAGTGCTCATGCACATGACCCCAATGTTAAGTTTGAGAGATTACATATCTTGTTTTATATTCCAAACACCAGTCTATTTTAATGAATGTTTTTCACAATGGATATGAAATTTTCAGAGTTGTATTTCCATGTTGCTTGTGAAGATAAAAGTCTTTGTTTTAATTTTTGTTCATGTTTCCAAGCACTAAGTCTTGCATTAGGGGACTAAAAAAGTTAAAATATGTTCATTTATAGGTATATAATTTACAACTAGGCGGTTGCTTAAACACTGAGCAAATATGGCTCTATATGTCTGAGACTGATTGGGTTTTCAAATAAAATGGCTGCACCTGGCAAATGGCACAGTAGATGCCAAAATAATTTTGAGAGAGTAAGTTATGGCAAGTAATATTTTCCGACCAATCCTGTTTCTGAGGTGCCTTTATATAACGTGATATAAAGATACATTCAGCTTCTGCTCTACTTCTAACTGTTCAGTGTTCTGATTAATGGTATATTTGGAAACGCTACTGCACAGGAAGGGGTAGGAAATGCTACTCTGTATAAAATATGCAATAATTTTTGTGTAAGTGAGAACATTATACTATCCTCACAACGAGTTTAAGGGTATGAAAACTGGAGACATTACTATAATATATGTTTTTCTGAACAACATTTATCTCCAGACAGAGTGAACAATTTTCCATCATTGACTGGGAGAGATTAGTTTATGAATGATGTGGATGACTTCTTGCACAAACCAAGACTGAGGGGAAGTAACTAGATGCTGGTTAAGAAAATAAAACAGCTAGGAAGGGAAACAAGTGATGCATCCGACGACAACAACTTTGTCCATCTTTCAAAAAATATTTCAAAGGGTTGCTGTCTGAATCTTGTATCGGTGTCTATCTAATGGGATTTAAAAATGTTTAACAACTTTATGATTTTGTGTTAGTTTATTAAGCTCTGCCACCTACTTTATCACAATTAATCATCATAATTACCCTACATACCCATATATGCTATAAGTAAAATTTATAGTCTGTATGTGGATGGCCAAAAAATACATCCCATATTTCATATACTGGGTAGAGTGTTTCCCTCTCTTACCGCATTCTTAAAAACACTCAATGGAATAAGCCAAAAGTAGACATGAATCGTAGTAGGAAGCACTGAGTATCATAACCTTTCAAAATTACTTCTTTCATTGGTGATATAGCAGAATTAATGAGCATGAAAATAAAATGCCTGAGGCTGAAGTCTCATAAGAAGAAACAAGGACCTTTACTGTCTAACTTTGAAAATACTCTAATTATTCTTTGGGCCAACCCAATAAAGCAGAGCTATTCTTTAATGAGTTGATTAACGTGTGTGTGTGTTTAGAGATTACACAATCTATTTGTTCAAGAAAGCAGGTAGTCCTCGCCTCAACATCTGAAGTGGTATGTTCTGGCAGAGAAACTAGCTTCTCTTGAAAGAATAAAGGCACAGATGCTGAAATACACTGTTGGAGATAAATAATGGTTTCTATGTCTAGGTAGGTAGGTAGGTAGGTGGGTAGGTAGATAGAGAGATAGAAAGAAAGATAGGGAGGGAGGGAAGGAGGGAAGGAAAGAAAGAGAAAGGGAAGTAAAAATATTTATGGTCTACTGGATTTCTAAAAAACTTTGAAACTAATTATTCCAGACTTCCAATTGTTTACCTTATTTAGATATTTATCTATTATATTTATATTTTATTATTTAATACTTTTCAAAATAATTTTAGTTGTTCCTTTGAAATATAGAAGAATTTTTTACATTTCTATTGTGTACCCTGAGTACTCTCATACCCCCAGTTTCTATGTCTCTAGTTTAAACAGGACATGTAGTACATACAACTATTTTCAGAAAGAGCATGTATGTTCAACTCTAGACTTCTTTCAAGTATTTTTAATTCTTTCTCATGTCGCCAATCAATAGTGTCAACCTACTAATAAATATCACATCTTAAAATGAGAAAATGATTGTGCAAACACATACAGAGACATACTGGGCGCCCCATAGACAGAGAGAAATTTTTCTATATTTTTGAGATCATATTATGATAATACTTTATATTCTCCTCCTTATTAAACATGTTTTTCCATAAAAAAATTTTACTTCTTTTATGTAGCTTTGCTTATCTTTTCTGTTTTTGAATCTAACCAAATGGAATTTTTTTGAAAGACTGAATTATTTTGCCTAAAGCAACATCCAATTTTCACTTTATTTCTTTTAGATCAAAATCAGCAATATTTCTGAGTCAAGTGATAAAAACTTTTAAATATATAATCCATCTATTTTCCCAAATCCATTGATATATTTCCTGGCAACTATATCCAGATGCATGGTTCTCCAGATAAATTGTACCAACTTAATAAAATGTTATATAAATGCACTGTTTAATGTTTAGCATGTTTCTGGAGGTAACTCAGAATTTCAATTTTGGTATGGAGAAAAATTCAATTTGATTAGCATCCACAATTAATATTTATATTCTTTTTTAAATAATCCATATCAAACAGAGAATAAATTCCTTCAGTCCCTACCATTTTCTTGTGTAGATATAAGGCTATTCCAAGCAATAGGATAATTGAAATTATGGAATTAACTACCATCTTAAAATAATTTACAGTAATTTCTAATACTTTTCTAATTGAAATTGTTAAAGATAAAGACCATCATAATTTATCTAAAATGATTATGACTAGTAGTAATGTTAATTATTTGCATCTTATGTTTTTCCAAGTAATTTCAAGATCAATATTTTCACTCTCAGTGAGCAGATGTAGCTCAGTGGTTGAGTGCCTGCTTCCCATGTACAAGGTCACAGGTTTAATCCCCAGTACCTCCTAAAGCAACAACAACAACAATAACAACAAAAAGAGTCTAATATTTTCACTCTTCTCTTCAGTTTCTAAATTATGAAAGGTTTGAATTTTTTCCAGAACCATTTTGATAGTTTAATTGCTGTGTGGCTGGAGGCTTAAAAGAACTGTTGCTATAACTACTCAATGTTCTTTCAGGCTTTCTTAGGAGAAGCAGTTCCATATTGCTTTGCTCCTACAGTGTGAAATACGACCATATATTGATTATCATAGAAAAAACTGGGAAGTAAAATAGAGGAAAAATAGGTATTGTATTAGCATTTATAGGTATGAGAAACAAAATGTTACTCTGAAAACAAAAAGTTAACATATTTATAAAATGTTATGGAAAACCTGAATATATTAATTTTTTTTGTAAAAGTAAATCTGATATAATGTGTGTTTATATCAGATAGGGTTTATAATAACTTTCCAATTAAATGTTAAAGATAAGGAGACCTATATATTTATATATTAAAGATCTACATATTGACAGTGAGATTGCTAAAGGTAAGAAAAATGAAATAAAAAGTTCACAAAAGTGAAACATAGATTTAAATTCAGTTACTAGAACCCTAAAGCTGTAATCAGTATATCTATATATAGTAGTATACCTATATTTCCTTCAACCTTTGGATGCACAGGGAAGGTTTAAACTTAATTGTAAGAATATAATTGATGTTATTCTGCTTTTACTCTGTAGTCCTTAAACATTTATAGATTTTAAAGGTGTGTTTAAAAATGTTTTTAGGCAATATTTGCAAAGGTTCTTTGAAGAAGAGAAGAAAAATACCAAATAATCCTATTTTATATATCACAATGGAATTCTGTCATTTCAGACATAATCATTTTAACATTCCCACAAGAAACTGTACTATATACTCTACTATGACAATAACAGTATTAGACGTAGTGTGAAGCTCACATATTTGAAGTATTTATGGTTCAAAGTATGACTATCCTTATTACGTTATGCTTTTTTAAAATAAAGCATGGGCTTAAAATATGCATGTGTACATTTTTAAAGACTTGTCATTAAGTAAAGTGGTACTCTTTCCAACCACACACTGTGAGATCTTTTAAATAGCAGCCTTTTAAAGGCAATCAAGAAACTTGTTTGGTTTCATGGTGTTAATCAGTAATCAACTTTTGACATAGAGCACTGATTATTTGTTTTATAAAAGAAATTCATGGTAACAGACACATCATTAAGAATTTTAATAGTTAAATAATTAACTGTTATAACTCTTATTGATAGAAGAATAATCACAATTTTTAAGTAGTCAAATTCTGATTTCTAGCCAAGTGGAATTCAAGAAGTTTCATGCAATTTTCTTTTTCATAGTAGTGGAGATATTTGGTCTTTGATTTAAAAAAAAGGGAGGGGTGTTTAATTTACCTATTGTAGCAGTCTCTGTTTCCAATACCACCACATAAATGATCTTCTGCAATGTGACTTGCCACTCTCCAATAAAGAGCTGGAATCTCTTTCTATATTCCCTGGAATCTGACCAACAGAATATTGCTAAGTGATATTACATCAGTAATGAACCTAGTCTTTAAAAGTTTTGGTAAGTTCCATTTATTGACTCTTGGAAACTAGGCACCCTATAGGAAGTACAATTACCCTGAGACAAACAGGCTAAAAAGTCACATAGATGGACCTTAGAAAATGAGAGACAATATGATGAGATAAAGAAAACAAAAGCAGGTAACAGCTCTTTGCTGTATCTACTGGGAGAATGAAGACCATTCTCAGCGACCAGATTGACGACATTCCAGAAAATGTCGACATCATGCTGAACCCTGAGCTTCCATTACAAGATGAGGTCTGTGTATGCTCACTTCCCCATCAATGTTGTTACTCAGGAGAGTGGGTCTCTGGTTGAAATCCAAAATTTCTTGGGTAAAAAATACATTCGCAGGATTCGGATGAGGGCAGGTGGTCCTTGCTCATTATCTCAAGTTCAGAAAGATGAGCTAATTCTTGAAGGAAACAATTTTAAATTTGTATCAAATTTAGCTGCTTTGATTCAACAAGCCACAACAGTTAAAAAAAGGATATAAGAAAATTTGGGGATGGTATCTATGTCTGAAAAAAGAACAGTTCAGCAGGCTGATGAATAAAATCTAAGAGTTGTGCAGCAGTGGAAACAAGATGCCAGACCTATTTGTGATATTTTAAAGATGCAATAAAATTCATCTTTAACTTGAAAAAAAAAGTAGGTAACAGATGTGTGAGTAAGGAACCATGTGGGAAATGGATCCACCAGCCCAAGCCATTCCAGCTCCTGTCATGTAGCTCAGACATGATATGTCTAGTTGAGCCCTTATGCAAAATCAGGAGCATATTAAAATTTTTGTTTTAAGCCACTAAGCTTTGGGTAGTTTGTTATGTAGCAATAGATATCTAAAACATCCATATTGATATGAAAGAGACATAAAACAATAAAATACAAATGGTTGAATTCGCTAATAACAAATAGTAGAAAACAATTAAAATTAGAGAGTGTAGTGTACTTCCATTATTTCTTGACTGCTCAGTATTGTTTTTCTTGCAGTAACTGTGCCTACCACAACTGATTGTGCTAACATTCTTATTGCCCTCCGTTCCTTTTTTCAGGTGAATAACCCAGGTTAGCCAATATTACCCCACTTCCTCTGGATACAGTGATTGGATTGAGGGTTACTTAGCATAAATAATAAAACTTCTTTTTTCAGGGTTTGTTACTGATTCTAGGAAAAAAGGCATCTCTCCTGTTCTCTGAAATATAAAATAGATCAAAGCAAGAGACAGACAACAAATGATATCCTTTGAACTCCAAGACCCAGTCATGCCTACAGCAAGGATTCACCCTCTGCTTTCACAGGTATGTGAACTGCAATGTACCTTGTTTTCCTCTCAAACTAGTTTGAATAGGTTTTTTTAATAACTGAAACCCAAAGTCATGACCTACACAAAATACCTAGGAAGGCTTATGATCTGTGAAGGAAAGGCATCACAGGTATATTTCAAGTTAAATTTCAATTGTGATTGTACCAACATTCATTCAAAAACAGTTGTAGAGCATCTATTATGTGGAAAATGTTTCACTAAGCATATATATTCACGTCCAAGTATTAATACATGTTCTCATGAAATTAACAATCCTTTAGGAATTTTTATGTTATTGGAAGGTATTAAAGATATGAGATCCAAGAGTATGCCACGTTCAAAATTTCTTTTCTCCCACCAGCTGACCTCACATGTGACATAAGTCTGAAGGAATTAAAGTGTCTGCACATAATATTGGAATTACAGTGCATACAGCAGTATTGAAAGGGAAAAAACTAGAAAGTTTTCTTAAGTTATTCTTAAGAATAGAAGGGGAGATTTATGTTAGTGACAGCAGCAAGGCTTTCTTCTTCCACCACCAGATTCAGCAGAATACTTCCCCAGAGTAAGAGACCTCCATCCTGTAGTTAAATATGTTCTTATTTCTCCCACTGATTATTTTTCTATGTTTTTTTTAAATCACAGTATATAATTTCCCAAGATATGTGACTCTCCTCTCAATATCTTAGATATTCTAATAATTCCTCTTAAAGAACTATCTCTCCTTGCCTTTTGACTTACTTGTTCCTGTCTGGGTTCCATGTACTCCTAGCACTGTATATTTGTTATGTTAGGAACACCGTTAAAAAAAACTGCAAAAATAATTGCTCACGTTCTCATAGTGCTTAGTACGTGCCAGGAATTTGACTAAGAACTTTATTTTCACAAATTCAGTTAATTTTACAAAAACAAATAAACAACATTTTATACACAAGTCATCTCAGGTAAACAGAGGAAAAGTGATTTACCAAAGGGCATGTAGATAATAAGGCACAGAGTTGGGATTGTAGATAAGCAATCTGTCTCCAAAATTCTTGCAGGCTCTGAAAATGCCTCTCAAATGGTAGTTCAGGAGAGTATAAAATTCTGTTAACAACTGTTGCTTTATTGTTTCCCATCTTTCTAGCCTTTTAAGAGTATGATTGACTTATCTGTATCCCACACATATTGACAGCTTTGGCCTTCTTCCAATAAACAGACTCTCTTTAAATTGTCTCATTGACAAACTGAGCTCTGTAAAGATCTTTTCTTGGATGTCTCCTTCAGAAAAACTTGCTTTCTTCTCTTGTGAATGCAGTCTAGGGGAGTTCCTAGCATGAACTTGTGTATCCAGCTCCATATTTCTATACAAGACTTACTGGTTTTTGACTGTCTGTATGTGCCACTTCATTTGGGTGACTAAGTTTCAGTGTCTTTAATGGAGATTTTCAGTTGTTCATGTCCTCCCTAGACTTCATCAAGCAATACTCATTAAATTTTACTGCATTTTGTAGCCCTTATTCAGAATGATACAATGCTATAGATATCTCCTTCCTTTTATCAGTCCATTTTGTTCTGACATTCTCAATAGATTGGATTCCATGATCTCTTTCTCTTTGTTTCCTCATATATTTCTCTTCATTTGTCTAGTTCCAAAATATAAATATTCTCTAATATTATGCAAAACAATAAACATTAATGTCATGTGTCATGTGTTTACTTAAAAAAATCAACACTTGTATGTATCTTGTTCTTAAATTTGAGTCTAGAGTGACTTGTTTCTTGAGATCCATATTTCCAAGTTATTTGAATCTACATCTAGAAAGTAGACAAAAAGCAAAGTAACTGAAAGACAACTTAACCACATAATTTCCATCGTCATATATATGTTACCTATCTCCAGATATTCAGATAGTCAGCACAATTATTCTGGATTTAAACGTCTGGATTCCTCCTTCTTTCTTTTACCTTCACCAAATTAGTCACAACTTTTCTTGATTCTGCCTCTGCAAAGTATTCCTAAATCCCTTCATTTCAATTACTGTTTCATAACAGATTATTTCCCTCTTATCCCAAGTAGCCTATTTCTATACAGTCTATAGGTTACATGGCAAAATAAAGCTTTTGAATATCTCCAGTGATAGTCTAGGTATTATATTTCATATAATAGATTGCCATTTTATTTTGAAAAATACGTAATTGACTATATATATATTTACTGAAAAAATGTGAGATAAATACAGACTTCTTGCATATATCCTTTGTTTTAATTCCTGTAATTTCTTCCAGTCAAATTAATTTATGTGCTTGATAAAACAGAGGCTATTAACATTTTTTGTAAAAAAGTTTGAAAAAAACACAAAACATATGTTAAAAGCACACTGTTTAAAAGTTATAGAATCTAAGTGACATATAACTACTAATTTGTTAAGGATAAACAAAATACAAAAATGTTATGAAAATGTAAAACACTTTTTCGCTTTTTAATATTTTGATTATAGTCTGAATTCTACATATGTCAAAAAACCATACTTAAATATAATAGTAATACATTAAATTTGTTATTATGTGTTCTTCTGTGCTATAATTCATTAATAAATGTTATATTCATTAAATTAGCATTTATCCTATAATATCTGAAGAAGAATTTTTGTTTATCTCCAACAGAGTTGCATCTTTATAAAGACTTAATTTCAGTTTACATTAAGTAGTGCGATGGGGGGATAGAGTTTAGATGAGAGCAACAGCTCTTGAAGCCATATATAAGAAGAAATTATTACTCTTATACTCCTCAAGAACTTTGCTCTGATAGGTATTGGTTTAAAAAGACTTCAAATGGATAAGTTCTATATCTTTACTCTTATTGCATGCATCTTTGAAAATAGTTATGATAATGTATATTTACTTTCAAACTCTATTGCCTGTTCAAGGTGGAGCAATGTCAAAATTTTGATCTACTTGCATTTTATAAACCTCAGAGTATGCAGTAGTCGAATAAGTTCAATACATAATCATTATAGGATTTTAAACTTATTGACTTAAGCAGTAGAAACTAATATATATATGTACACTCATATATAAAGATTTGTTTCTTCCCTATTTTTTATCTTTAGCTGAAACTATTATCAACTCCTTCTGTAATTACTGAATTTCTTTGAACTGGATCTCTTTTTTTTTCTTTCCCCTTCTTTTATCTCAAACTTCAAAGCCATTTGATTAAGATTTCACATCTTTTAATAAACCTTCTTCTTTTGAATCATTCTCACATGCTCATAGGCATTTCATTGGTGCTCTATTACATTAATAAAAAAATATGAATAGAGCATATTTGGAGGCAATACTCAGTATTTCTTATTAATTCTGAGAAAATGTTATAAATAAGATACATTTGTGCTTGGTACAAAACTAAATTTAATGCATTAAAAAAAGACAGATGGGATGTGATACGCAGTTTTAAAGGGTCACATGAAACATTTAAAAATGAACTTTACAGCGTGGCAGAGGAGGGGATGGCAGGCTGCAGTCCTCCTTCTGAAATTGCAGGAAGGTAGGTAGGCTTGCCTGGCATAAGGGAAGTCATGGGACCCTGGGGTGATTGGAGAGGGCTGTGGGAGAGGGAGGGCCAAGGGAGACAGGGCAGGCATGCAGACGCCCAGCCAGCTCTGAGGGAAACAAGCTGGGTATGTGATTTGGTTGGCAGACGAGAACCCAGGCGGCTCTGAGCGAAAGGAGAGTGGACAGGCGATCAGGTGTGCAGGCTGATGCACAGCAAGCTTTCGAGGGGAGGGAAGCCGCAGGCCAATCAGGTATGGGGGCTGGTACAGGGGAAGAAGCGGGTACGGGGCGTGATCAGGCAGACTAACTGGGGTTCCGCTGACCGGGAGAGAGGAGAGGCCACATGCAATCAGGTGCACTGGTGCTAGCTGACACCCACCGGATTCAGGGGAAGCACGGAGCAGAGGGGTTGAGATAGGGCAGGCAAAGAGCTCTCAGCTGGTTCCAGGGAAGAGGATTGCCGCAGGCTGGTGCATAAGTGACTCCAGGGAGAGAGGAGGGAGGAGTTGATCAGGTGGACTGACAAGTGCTCACCTGGCCCTGGGGGGAGAGAAAAACCAGTGGAGAGATTGGGGTGGGCTGAAAGGTGCCCAACCAGCCCAGGGGAGAGGTAAGCCTAAACAGCCTGGGAGAGAGGTGATCCAGGAGAGAGTCAGCAGACACCAAGTCAGCTCGCTGGAGAAGGGGAGAAACAGGGCAAACAGTCTTGAAAAGGGGAATCTAGAAAGAGTTTTTTCATTTTTGGTTTTTTGGTTTTTTTTTTTTTAATTGCTTTTTTTGTTTTTTCTCTACATCCAGTGAGACTTGCCTTGGGGGTGATTGGTGAGCACCGGGAGCCTGAGACAGTTGCAGGTGGCCTGAGAAGAAAAACTATTTTTTGTTTTTCTTTGATTTTTTTTTCCTTCTTATTTTCTTTCTTTCTTTTCTTACTTTCATTTTTCCCTCTTCCTTGTTTTTTCTTTCTTTCTGCCTTTTTATGTTTTGTCTTCATTTATTTCTTCCCTTCTCATTTTTCTGGTCTTT
>JAQZBX010025656.1:0-29394 GCA_029593785.1 Cabassous unicinctus | reverse complement strand
AAAAAACTTCATAAATTAATTGGTTTTAATTAAATTCACACACACTTAAATATATATTTTAAGAACTTAGAAGTTCATCCTAATTTTTCTAATTCCAATGAAACATCAATAAAATACCTCAACGTACACTTCCATACATTCCCATTCTATTTTTATAATTCTTATTTCCCATAGTAAAAATCCTGGTTCCCAATGATTTTACTATATTTAATCATTTTCTATAGTCTATACTAAAAGTTCCTTACTTTTACAATTACTGCACCGGTGCTACTGATGAAGAAAATGCTGCAGCCCTGATCCCCCCTAAACTGATAACCACAATTTCAGGAAGATAAATGGCCCCTCTCCCCCTTTTCTCTGATACCCACAGCTTCAGGAAGATAAATGGCTTCCTGGCTCCTCCCCTCCTCATTCACCCAAGGTCCTCTGGTTTAGGAAGATAAGCTAAACTTGCCTTTTTGCTTTTGTAAACCCCACCTGCCCCCTTGCTTGAAGAATTTGCCCGCTTGCCCAGCAACCCAATAGCCAACGAATAGAAACCTATATAACCCCATGACAGCTGATGCCCAGGGCTCAAAAGTTGGAGACTGAATTCTCCTCTGGACCCACACATAATAAAACTTTGTTCCTCCACCTCTCTGAGTGCCATTTGGGCTTTCTCATCATCTAAGTCTCATTTCTGCCATAACACTATTACCCCTAAGAAAAAAAATTCCAAATTACTTTGTAGGCCATTTTATATTTAGTGTATATCTCACTAAATTTAAATTTTTAGCATACCATGTTCATAAGGTATTGATATTCTCTTTCTTATTTTCTTTATGATCACAATAGGAATTTGATTTACAGTTATGTCACTTTTCCTCTTTGCATTCTATTTTAGGACTTGTTTTTTCATCCATTTAAATGTAATTTATTTTTAAATAAAGAGATATGAAATTTAATGATAAAAACATAACAATTTATACTAAAAATGTTCATTGCCATTCTTACCCCTCCTACCTTACACCCAACCAACCTAATATCTTTTGTGTTTTTAATTATTGTGTCAGTGAATCTTATTACATGTATCATTAAAAGTGCATGTATGAGTGTCTATATATGTGTATGTGTGTGTATATGTATATATAATTTTTCTTATTTTCCTTACTTTCTTACATGAAAGGAGGCCTTTGGTATATATTATTTGCTGCTTGCCTTTTATTTTTATTTAAATATATATTGTTTAAATCATTGACATTAATTTATAGAGAAACATTCTTCAGTCTATTATGACAATACTCCTTTGGTTAGATAAATTATAATTAATTCAAGCATAAAGGATTAACATAACATTAAGTTTATTAATTATTTTAATTGTTTATTTCATATTTCATAATATTTAGACAGGTATATGATATGGTATAATATAGAATCTTGTATATACATATACAAATAACAATTGTAATATTGTTAGATTAAGGTTGACATTCTTCCTTGACTATGAGAATGATATTGTAATTTTGTTGGAGAATGTCCTGATCTCATCATATATGGTCTAATGTGTTTAACATGGGAGTATGAGAATTTCTGCAAAGTAATTTCAAATATTTAACTGGTACATTGAGAAAAAGGTTTATATTTTAAGAACATTATTAATATATATGTGTATGCACAGAGGTATATATAATGATTACATTTGGAAAAAGAATGTGCCCTATTTATGAATCAATTGAAAGAATCTCTATAATTTCAAAATGCAGAAGTATATTAGAAATTAATAAATTCAGTTAAAATATAATTAAATGTTCCTTATAGTATTTCAGTTATTCTATATCTTTGTAAATTTTCCAGATAAAATGTTGGCTAAAATAAAAAATGACCATAAAATCAATGCTTCTAGGAAAAATATGTCTCACATGCTACATGCAAACCCTCCTCTCTAGTCAATTTCCCCATACATGTGATTCCTTTGGGAAATGGTGTATTCATATTTAACCATAGTAATTTGACTCTGTGTGCTTTAGGTGTTTAGGCTTGCCCTGTGGGTTTTTTTTTGTTGTTTGTTTGTTTGTTTATCTCTATGATGCTTTTGAAGATTTGTAATGTCTTTTTAGCTCCTTACAAGTTTTTTTTCCTTGGACTTTTATGAAAAAACTTTTTATCTCTATTTCTTTGCATGTCTATGTTTTAGGCTGCAGACAATAGAGATGGATGCTTTATTAAGAAATATGAGGAAATGCCTACATGTCTCCTGCTAATTGATTACAAATCTCCTTCTCCTCCTCACTGCTGGAATGTGGTTGTTTAGTGAATTTGGAATCATGAAACACTTCAATAAAAGAACATTCCCCAAAATGTTTCTAATGCAAAATAGACTTTACTTTTTTGCCACACTAACTATTGCAGAATTGAAAGGTCAATTCCACACTTTCCCATGGAACCATACTTTTAAACACTTTATCTTCAAGGACCTGGGCACATGGCTGTGATTCCCCAAGTATAGAAATGAGCACAGCAATTCCCAGCATTTCATCACAGTCCAGACACCTAGAAAGGGAAAGACAGAAGTCATTGGGGCAGAAGAGTAAGTGTGTTCCTAGTCAAGCCCCTTGTAAGACTTTTCCTGAAATAAGCTTCAAAAAATTCCACTAAATCTAAATTTGAGAAAGTTGAGTTAAATGGCTCCATGCACCCTCATTCCCTCCCCTAGGGAGACTGGGAAGCATTGTTTTGTTTTTATATGAGACAACTCTTAGGCAGGCAAATAGCAGTGCCAGGCATTACATATATTGTCACTTATTTTCATTAATGTCATGTATAAAATAGCATGCTATTATAAAACTAAGTATCCCTAAAGTATATGTGTTCCTACTTACACTGAAGTGTTTCAACCTCATCAGGCTTATTTAAAATCTTCTCTAGCTCTGAATTTTCACTTGTTGTTTTGTAAATTACTAATTATCTCTCAATTTTTATTCTATGTTTTGTTGGGGGTATGGGTGTCTCCCATCAAAATGTCATATGCATACATAACTTTCTGGGTAGACAATCTAATTTCCAGCAACTCTTATAGCTAAGTGGAGAAATATGATGATGTTAAGCTAATGAAATTTTAGTGGATATGATAAAAATCCACATTTGTTATGCTTATTCTTGGAGTCCTTAAATACATTATGTATCTCAACATAGATATCTGATATATTACATCAAACATTTTCAGTTTGCAGCCTATGGATTCTGTTAATGTTGCATTTAGATGTTTATATTCGTTTTCTTTTTTTCTGTAGTAATGTGGTTAATTGAAATATTCTTTTTAAAATTTTTATTTTAAGTTTTAAATTGCTAGTATATAGAAATAAGATTGATTATTGGGTGTTTATCTGAATTCTGGACCCTTGCAAAACTTGCTTATTAGTTCCTAGAGGCTTATTTTTGTGTAGATTCCTTGAGAAATTCATACCAAGATCATATTTTATGCGAATGGAGTAAACTTTAGTCATTTTTATGATCTCTCAGTGTTTTATTATTTTTTATGATTTCATACTACTTCTAGGATTGATGGGATTTGACATGCTTTCCTTGCTTCCATCTTAGTGTTTAAACATTCATCTTTCATTAAATATATGATTTTAACAGTAGAATTTTTGTAGATGATCTTTATTATTTCAAAGTTTCTTTGTATTCCTAGTTTACTGATAGTTATTATAGTGAATGAATGCTGAATTTCTCCAAATGTTTTTCTACATCAATTCCTATGATCTTATTAGTTTTCTTATTTAAACTCAATATGTGGAAATGATTGAAGTTTTTCCAATATTTAACCACCTATGCTTGCTCAGTAAAAAACACACTTGGTTATTGTTTATTAACCTTTGTGTTTGTTGATGGGTTCAAGTTAATATTTTGTTAAGTATTTTTGTATCGAAAGTTTGGGAAAGCTATTTTTGTTTACTTTTTTACTCTGCTTTCAATTTTATTGAATTTCTATTGTTATACATACTATTTCCTTCATTTCCAAGTTTTGGGTTTTCTTTCTAGTTTCATTATGTGGAAATTTATGTCATTAAATTGAGACCGTTCTTATTTCCTTATATCTACATTTGATCTTAGAAATTACCCACCACAAACTGAGGTAGACATATATCACAAATTTTAATATGCTTTCTTCCAATTTTGTTCAGTTTAAATATTTTGTAATTTTCCTTGGTATTTCTTCTTTGAACCATTGATTATTTAATATTCTATTGTTTAATCTCTTAGTATTTGAAGATTTTCTTCTTATTATTTTCTTATTCAAATCTCATTTTAATTCATTATCACATGGGAAATTCCTTTTTTATTTCCTTTTTTTTTACTTTATTGAAGATCTACATCAATATTAAATAGAGGTCTATTTTGATGAACATGTGACTGAGTAAGGGCTTGTGCTCAATTATGCACAGACTCTCAATGTCAGAAAAATGGGATTAAAAAAAAAAAGAGCTTTAATGCAAGGTCAACTAGCATGGAGAAAGAGCCCCAAGCACAAATCTGTCTCCCTGAGTCTAAAGAGTTTAGGGTTTTATGTAAAGTCACTCATTTAACAGAAGTTAACAACTGTAATATCAAGTAAAAAATGGAATTAAGCTAAAGTAAACATTGAAGTAACAAGTAAAGGAATGGAACTAAGCTGAAGTAACCATTACAATAATAAAACCACTGTTTTCAGCATAACAAATGTTCCATTTTCACTTAATTTTTTTTTTTTTTTGAAGTACCAGGGGTCAGGGATTAAAGCCAGGACCTAGTATGTGGGAAGCCAGTTCTCAACCACTGAGCCACTTCGGCTTCCCTGAGTTGGGTTTTTCATTTGTTTTGTTGTTGTTTGTTTTGCTTTTTGTTTTTCCAGGAGGCACCGGGAACCTAACCCAGGACCTCCCATGTGGGAGGTGGGTGCTGAAATGGTTGACCCATATCTGCTCCCAAAATTAGAATTAAGCTAAAGTAACCTTTAGTTACTAACCTTTAGTTAGTAAAGTAACTAACCCCTATAGTCAGCATTTACAAATGTTCCAATTTCACTTAAAACATTTTTATTGTGATAAAAATATTTTATCATTATAAAAATATTTTCATTATAAAAATATTTATATTATTTAAAAAATATTTTTAGATATTTTCAATGTTAACGGTGCAGTTTGGTTTTCTATATGACTGCTGGGTTTTAGTATACTGATTCTATTGATTACTTAGAGAAGAGTCTTAAAATCTTGAGTGTCACAGTATATATATTTTATTGCTCATTTGTCAGTTTTTATTTTTTATTTTACATATTCTAAAGCTTTATGTATATATATATATATACACACACACACACACACATATACAAACAAACACACACACATATATATATGTCATATGTTTAAGATTATTATGCCTTCATGGTTAACTTTTAAATCATTATATAATATCTCACGTTTTTATGTTAATTTTCCTTTTTCTAGTATTTATTTTTCATGATATTGATATAGTCATGTAAATGTGCTTTTTCATAGTTTTTTAATGATATATTTTAATTTAATTATTTTAATCTACCTATATCATTATATTTCAAATGAATTTCTATAGACAATATTTAGCTGGGACTTTTTTTAGTCATTTCTTACAATAGCTGTGTTTTAATCAGTCTAAATATACAATATGCATTTAAGCTGATTTTTGGAATGTATGGTGTCTATTGACCATTTCGTTATTAGTTTTATGGTGTTTTTCCCACAATTGTTTACTCCTATTTCCCTTTCATTCCTTTTTGAGCATTTTGGAGCCTCTTTTAGAATTCCATCTTCCTTGATCTATTGCTTTTTTATGAAAATATCTTTTTTTATGTTTTTGTATAATTTTTCATGTTGTTCTAAGCAATACTATTTCATATATTTCTACTGCTTTGCTAAAAATGCCACAGACTTTGTGACTTAAGCCAAAACAAATATCTATCTCACAGTTTTTAGGTTCAAAAGTTGAGGCACAATGTGGCTGATTTTCTGTTCATAATTACAGAAAACCAAAATCAAGGTTTCTTCAGGGTTTTGTTTCTTGCTGGAAATTCTGTGAAAAAACTTCTTCCAAGTTCATTTAAATTTTTGGCAGAATCAGTTCCTTTCAGAGACTGAAGTGTCTGTTTCCTTGTAGCTTTTAAGGGCTTTTCTTGGCTTTCTAAATTTACCTGCACTTCTTCCACAGGTTCTCAGGAGCTCCTGTATTTTCAAAGTCAGCAAAATTTTGTTGAGTAGAGTCCTTCTCACATTTCATATCTTTCTGATTTCCTCTTCTGCCACCATATATTGAAAGCCCTCTGATTTTAAAAGTCCATGCAATTACATTGGAGACACCAGATAATTCAAGATATTTTTATTTTAGCATAAGCTGTGCCATGTAACATAAAAATGGAAGTGATATCTCATTGTGTTATTATGGTTTTGAGATTAAGGCAGAAAATCTACCATGGAGCATTTTTAGAAAATTTTCTTGCCATAACTGTATATATTAATTGTTACAGTTATCTTAGAACCAATATTTTACTATTTTAAGTTGAATGTAGAAATTTTACAACCCCACAGAACAATTATTTTCTGCTTTTATGTCTTAGTTATCTTATGTTTTAACATTTACATCTTAAAATGAGACAATTTTATAATATTTGTGATTTAACATCCAAAATATATTAAGTCTATCAAGAGAGAATAATCTATTCTATTCAATTTTTACTTTTCTGTCATTAATGATATTCCAGTGTTCTTACTGGTATCATTTTCCTTCTATCTGAATAACTTCTTTTAACCATGATTTTACAAATATTGTGCTACCAATTAATTCCTTTATTTTCCTTTATCTGGAAGTGTCTTTATTTCACCTCATTTCTCCATTAATCAGGATACTCCAGAGAAACAGAACCAACAGGGAGGCTGTCAAGTCTGAACATCACAGAGCAAATTAAAAAATTTGAATTCTTTAATGAAAATGATGTTGAAGTCTTTATTCTGAATACTCCAGGGGAAAATGGCTATCTAAAAATTCCAGCAAGAGCCTGCATTGATGTTGAGGTAGAGATAAAAACACTCAGTTTTTCACTTGTAAGACCTCCAAATGATTGGATTTTCTTTCAGCATTTTATTTTATTTTTTGTCTTTTCATTTTTTTAAATTTTTTAAAAGATACTTATATTACATAAATGTAACAGAGAATATATAAGAGACTCCCACATGTCCAGCTCTCTACACCTCCCACATTTTCCCACATTAGCAACATCTTTTATTAGTGTAGTACATTCATTGCAATTGATGAACACATTTTGGAGCATTGTCACTAAGCATGGATTATAGTCTACATTGTAGTGTACACCCTTTCTCACTCATTTATGTAGGTTATGGAAAGATACATAATAACCTATATCTCTCATTGTAATATTATTCAGAACAATTCCCAAGTCCCAAAAGTATCCCTGTGTTACACTTGTGTTTCCTTCTCCCTACCCTCAGAACCTCTAGTGGCTACTCCCTCCACATCAATGATATTTCTTCCATTGCTAGAATCACATCAAGTCTATAATAGAATACCAGTAAGTCTATTTTAGTCCCTAGTTCACTTACAAATCCTGAGGATCCTGGGATGGTGATGCCTACTCCATCTTTAATTAAGGAGGGGCTATGATACCATATGGCGGATGGGTGGGACTCTCTTGCTTGCAATTGTAAACACTCTCCGTTCCTTGGTATGTTTGTTATCCATCATCTCTTTTTTGTTAGTTGTCCTGCATGAGTCCAATGAACTGGATAGTAGATGTTGCAACTCCGTTGAGATTCAGAGCCCAGATGACACATGGACATCCCAAAGATTTAAGTCTCCTGGACTTACACCTACCAACTTTAGTACTAACTAAAAGTTTAAATAGAAGTACAGAAGAGCCATGTGTAGGGAAACCACAACTGAGTCTAACTCTATCACACTGGGAGGCATAAATTCCAAACTAGGACCTGCTGACAAGGGACAAAATTCCTGAGCTATCTGCCCTGAATATAGTGTCTGGAAGTCTCCAGATCCCTTAGGAGCCCCGCTATTGTAAATCAAAACTACAATGAGATATCATCTTATATCCATTAGATTGCTGGCTATTAAAAAAAACAGAGGACTACAAGTGTTGAAGAAGATGTGGAAGAATGGTAACCCTCATCTACTCCTGGTGGAAATGTAAAACGGTGCAGCCATTGTGGAGTACAGTTTTGCAGTTCCTCAAAAAACTAACTATAGATCTGCCATACAATCCAGCAATTCCACTGCTGAATATATACCCAGCAGAACTGAAAGCAAAGACAGCAACAACTATATGCACACCAATGATCATAGTGGCATTATTCACTATTGCCAAAAGTTGGAACCAACCCAAATGCCCATCAACAGATGAATGGATAAACAAAATGTGATATCTTTCAGCATTTTGAACATTTTTCTCTGCTTCTTTTTGGTCTCCATGTTTACCGATGAGAATCCACATTCACTTGAAACATTGCTTCTGCTTATATTTTGTGTCATTTTTCTGTGGTTGTTGTCAAGATTTTTTTCGTTTTCATTGTAATATGGAATTCTTATTATGATGTGTCTAAGAATGTATTTTTTTTGTTTCATCCTTGTTAAATATCCTTAAGCTTCTGGAAATGGTAACTTTTTCTTTCTCCAAATCTGGGCTGCTTTCAGCCATAGGTACATTTTATTTTTTCTTTTCCCAGTGCTATTTCTCCTGTCATTTCTGTGTTCCTGTGATATGAATGTAAGACCTCTTCTTGCTGCTCCACAATACATAAGACCCTGTTTATTTTTTGTAATTGTGTTTTTTCTATATTGAATAATTCCTATTTATAATGGTAATATTCTGACATTTTCTTTGTAATGTCCATTCTGATTTGATATTATCTATTAGTTTAATTCAATTACTGTATTTTTTCATTTCCAAAATACTCTTTGAGTTCTGCTATTTCTCTTCTTTTTCTTTCTAGTTTCCATTAATTTCAAGAGGGTTTGCTCTTGCTTATTGGAGCATTTTTATAATAGCTGTTTTAAAATTCCTTGTCATATAATTCTAACATATATGTCACCTCAGGATCAATATTTTTAATTTTTTTCTTTTCCTTTGAAAGTTGAAGTTGATAGCTGACAAATTTCCTTACTAAAATTCTCTTCATTTAAGCAGTTCCGAAAATTCTGAAACCTTCCCCAGATCTACTTGAACTGCTTTTCTATTAATCTGATTGAACTATTTGTTATTCATTTCTAGAAAGACAATAACCAGACCTTCCCTGGCTTGCTAAGACAACATCTCAAAGCAAAACTCCAGAATGACCTCAAGAACACCTTATCACTCAGTAAATCTGTAACTTCCCTCAGAAACAAAAAACTTGATATTCATAAGCACTTTTATAACAATATCCATATACAAAAATCAGGAGTTTGGCATGCTTGAGATAATAAAACTGAGAAATTTGCCCACATTCTACTTATGATATTCTTTGAAAAATCCAGCATCATCACCAACATGGGAAGAATGCATCACATGGTCATCACTTGATCTTCAACTCCCATCTCCTTTTATTTGCCTTTAAAAACCAAAGCAACCACTCTCACTTTGAACTGGTTTTGGGAAATTCTCCCAGGTGATTGCTTGTGCACTTACAATAAATCATCTTCTAACTGAAAGACATGTTTTTCCATTTTGACACTGGAGCGGATAAGCCCTTGTACTGAAAATAGCTGTTCAGACTGTATCAAACTTTTCCAGAATCTTTATATTTCAAGTAGTTTTGATTGTATTCTACGTATTTCAAATGTTTTATAAGTAACTTTAAATCTTGTTTAAATCATATAGAGAATATTGAGGTTTTGTTGTCACAAAATTTCTCCTATTTATATTTACGGTGCAGGTTCTGACAAGGCTGAGTTTGAAGTAGCTGAATAGTACAATCAAATTAGTTTTAAGGTTCTACTTCATTTTATGTGTTTCGTTAAGAAATTGAACAATTATATTATGAAATTGGAATTTTACTTGATTCTTTCATGGCACATAAGAAATTGGCTATTGTGAATAAAATGAAGACATAAAACAAATACCAAATATTTATAATTATTAATTCATTTCCTTCTTCAAATATATATAAATTTTTCCACTTTGTCTAAATCTAAACAGGTATTTGAATAATATTTATGAATATCTTTGGAAAGTTATAGCAGATATACATTGGTAATTTTATGAATTTTGGAAAAGGTATTTGGTGTCATATTTTGATATCTCAAAGTGCTTATAGCTTCTAGATCTTGAGGCAAAGCTACATATGAAAGGCTCTTTGAAAAATCTTAGAAGATGAATAAAAGATTGCCCAGATGAAGTAAGAAGAGTGGATTTTTGAGTATTATTAGACACATCTCTAGTGGTGGAATCACCACATTTGGACAGAAAGAAAGGACAGAAAGTGGTTAATAGGAAAAAAGAAGGTATTGAAAGCTAGTTAGGAAATGCAGATTAGGTACATATAACTTTTTATATTAGAACTGAAATAAATGAAATCACCAGCCTGGGACAATATTTTAGGACGTAAATTAATGAATAGAGCAGAGGTATATTATGGAGACTCTAACACATTATTGTTGATTTAAAGTTGTGTATAATATGAACAGTGGTATAGAAAACAATCTATGTCTATAGGTGACAGAATAAGAAGACATGATGTTGACATCAAAACAATAGTAATATACTAAAATAAATTAGAAATCTATAACCAATGATACACTTATAAGTGCTGTGCTTAGAGTGACAGGTAGAAATAAGAATGGATGTGGTCATAAGACAAGGAGAAATGTGGACAAATATAGATTAATTGGAAACCAAAGTTGAAGAAGAGGTAAAGTGAAGTGGTAATGTTAAGGAGGCATATGAGAAACAGAAGATAGGCAATTAAGGCAAAGAAAGTAAAAGGAATATCTACAGATGGTTTTACATAGAAAAAGATGTAGGCACATAGATTCAAATAATATAAAAATATAAATATTTGATATATATAAATATAGTTATTGACAAAAATATGTATATGTATATGGATATGGATATAGGTAATGTGAACACAGATCCAATATTTACTTAAGACAGACCTTACTACTTGCAGGTCTAGTATTTTAAGACAGAAGTACTACTTACACCATTGCTATTAATGGTTCTCTGATTTGCTCTGAAAATGCTTTTTTGGATGAATTTTTTTTTATTTACCCAATAGAGATAGATAGATATGGATATATGCTTAGACATAACACTAATTACCTAAGTATATGTACATGTGTGTGCATAGGTGTAAATTCCTATATATTCATGGGTATGGGTTCTATATAGATATCTATATATAGACATTCTTTCTATGAATTCTTCCAATTCTTCCTATGAAATTATTCTAAGTAGAGTCCTAAATAATTTCTTTGTCAATATTATATTTGCTGTAAACATGTTTTATGACTGAAAACTTTTTGGGTGCTCCTATAATCTCTGTTTTCTCAAGCTTTGATAATGGAGTTTAACACTGGAGTGAAGATTGCATACAGCATTGGAATGAGCCTGTATTTGGTTGGGGAGTGTGGACTGGAGAAGGGATGGATATAGGTAAATGCTGCTGGGTCATAGAACAGAGACCAAAAGGAGATGGGAAACACAAGTGGAGAAGGATTTGTGCTTCTTTTTAACTGACTGGATATTAAGGATTGTGGATATGACGTAGATAGAAATGCAGGTGATCAGAAAGACACTGACCCTAAGATATTTCCTACCACTAAAGCAAATACCTCTATTATATATGTGGAAGAAGAGGTGAGTGACAACATTGATGGGATCTAGTAATAATACTGGTTAACTTAATTGGACTTACAAAAAGACTGGTGGAATGTCACCACTGTATTCAGAAAAGAATGAAGATGGTGAAGGAATATGGTCCATTGATGGGACCTTGATATTGATGACTATGCTTGTGAGCCTTTGCTCTTGAAGTTGAAACTTAGCCTAATGTTGTGGGATGCCTAAGAGTAGCCTCAAGAGAGCTTCCTTGTTGCTCAAATGTGGCCTTTCTCTAAGCCATAGTCATCATATAAATGCCTTAACTTCCCCAAAGCATGGGACATGACACCCAGGGATGGGCCTCCCTGGCACCGAGGGAATACTACCAAGCACCAACTAGCAATACAACTGAAAAAGACCTCAAATAAAAGGGGAGAAATGTAAAGGCAAATGGGTTTATATGGCTAAGAGACATCAAAGTGAGTTGGGAGGTCATCCCAGAGGTAATGTTTTTGCACATCTCAGCAGGATCTCATAGACTGTGAAAGTGGATACTACCTCAAATAGTGGGGCTCCTGAGGGCTCTGGAGGCATCCAGATCCTATGTTCAGTGCAGATAGCTCTTGCCAGTGGATGCTACTTTGGAGTTTGTGCTCCCAAATATGACAGAGTTGGACTTAGTTATGACATCTTTGTGCATGCTTTCTTCAGTCCCTTCTATTCAAACTTATAGTTGGTGCTGGAGTTGGTAGGTTTGCATCTAAGAGACTTGAATCTCTGAGCTGTCCATGTGCCAGCTGGGCCTTGAACCTCAGTGGAGTTGCAACACCTACTCTCCATTTCATTGGACTCACACAGGACAACCAATAAGGAGGTGAGGATGGACAACTCCACAGCAGGGAGCCAATAGTCTGTAAATGTGGGCAGGAAAGTCCTGTCCATCAGCAATATGGGATCATAGCCCTCTCTCAGTTGGAGGTGGAGTGAGTGTCACCATCCCAGAGTCCTCAGGATTGGAGAATGGAATATGGACTAGAGTGGACTTGCTGGTGTTCTACTATGGACTTGTTGGAATTCTGTCAATGGAAGAAACTATATCATTGATGTGGAGACAGTGGCCACTGGAAGTGATGAAGTCAGGGAGAGGGAAAAAGAGGTGTAATATGGGGGCATTTTCAGGACTTGGAATTGTCCTCAATGATATTGCAATGATAGATACAGGCCAATTTATATCCTGCCATAACCTACAGAATGCAGTGGGAGGGAGTGTAAAGTACAATGTAAGCTATAATCCATGCTTAATAGCAATGCTCCAAAATGTGCTTAATAATTGCAAAGAATGTACCACACTAATGAAAAAAGTTGCTAATGTGGGGAAATGTGGGAGGTGTGGGAGTGGGCATATGGGAAACCCTTATATTATTAGTCTGATTGCTGGTGAATTATATTAGATATATTTTAATTATAGATTTTAAATTTCAGAAGTACCAAAATAATCACCCCATGCATTTAGGACATTTATGGAATACTCACCCTCAGTTTTCTAACAAGGAGGTGAAATTTAAAATTTCACCTTTAAGAAACTTTTGTTGATCCTTCAGAAGAGTTTTTGGTTCCAAAATTCATTGAAAGTTAATGGTCCATCCCCACATATGACTGGGCCTTCTTCTGACTTGTATTATCTGAGTTTTTATGTTCTCATTTTTTTGTTTGTTTCTTTGTTTTTGACTGTGTACTAAGTTCCATGAAGATAGAAGAAGTGTATAATTCCTTGAATATAAACTTTAATAACTGTTGGTAACTAGCAGGCCTTGAGTGAAAGATAGATACACAATTATTCAAACAATAAATCAATGGTTTCTATTGGAAAGGAATAAATATGCCAATACTCATATAACTCCAAAACATAATCATTTAAAAATTAATAATAACATGCTATATCTTCAAATGTATATTCAAATACATCAAAAAAAATTAAATTTGGCCTAAATAATATAAATGAAACACAGTTGGTCATGATTGAATAAGAACTGAACAAGAAACCCGTTGGCATATATATGCAATTTGCTTTCCCCTTAAAATTTCAGTATATGACTACATTTCATTGAAAATGATATATGCTAGCATGTGCTGTTCCATTTATCAATTTTTAGCTTTCTAATAGCATTTCAGTATACCATAAGAGGTTAATCATTGCAAGTTTATGATTAATTATAAAAATAATTTAGTTTCATTGAATGTAGGGAAATTGGTGATTATGTAGATGTTTTCTGCTACTTTAGAATTATTTTTTCTTGAACATCACATGTGCATGATAGAAAATTAAAACAGAAAATATGTTTGGAAAATAAAATGCCTAAATAAGTTTATCATTTCCCTACAACATTTCTCATCCCTCATATTTTTTTAATCTGGTAGAAATTTTTCATGATTTCTTGGCTCAGATGAAATTTTTAACACAAATAATTGAAAGTGTACAAAATGGTTTCTTTAAACAAATATGTTTACTATTTTCTGCTGTCTTCATTTTTCCCCAGAAAGATTTAAATAAGAATTGCTGAGATTAATTGGAAGATGTTATTCTTCTCTTATTGGGATGATTACTATTTAGATTCTTTCTTTCCTTTGAACAGCAGTACCACTGTGTCCTACTTGAGATAAAATAAACTTTTTCCTGCCTTGCTCAGTAAACAATGAACTTTGAAAAAAATTATTATACTAAGCACAAACTGCTTAGATAACATTATTCAATGAAAAAATTTGGAACAAAAAATATCTGCAGCATTACTTCTCAAATTTCAATATTCTGCAATATTAAATATCATAGATTAATACATTGAAAAAAGAGTGTATGAGAATTTAAAGGCACTTTTTATTACAAGACACAATAACATTTTGAGACACAAAATATTATAATTTATATTAAAAACTCATTTAACTTTATAACCACAATTATAAGATTGACAATTTTCTAAACAAGGGTTATGAAAAATAAGTCAGTAACCTCTTGTTAAAAGCACTTAGGTAAATTCTAATTCAGATCATATGAACAACATATATTGTGAAGAAATGGAAATGGATTTTTCTCTAATTTTACCCTTAAAGGGTTTAAATTTAGTAAGTCAAACTTTTGACCTTGGCATATAAATAGCAGAATTTGTTCATGTAGGGAAAGAAACATGTAATTAACAAATGTCTCATGTTGCTGCAAAAATAATCCACTCGTTTCTGTGACAGCCTTTTGAGAGGACTACATCAATGAGGCATGACTAAGGTTTAGTCTATTATATTTTACTGGAACTGATAATAACAGAAACACTGAAAGTAACAGAAAGTGGGAGCGCTGTAATTCTTGATCTAAAGGATATCAAGACCCCAAGGGGCTGGGTGCACAGAGGACTTCAAGGTTGAGGAGGTGAGCACTGCCATATGCCTGATTGCCACATGGCAGGATGCTAGGATTAACAGTAGCTAACTTTGGTGAGAAAATCACCATCTCTTACGGTGCCTAGATTTTGATATTTCACAGCCTCAAAACTGTAAGGATTAGCCCCAAATAAATCCCATTTATAAAAGCCAGCATATTTCTGGTACAATTTATCAGCAGCCTTTTGGCAAACAAATTGGAAATTTGTAATGAGAAAGTGGGTTTGTGCTGCTTGTAGTTATCAAAAATGTGGGAACAGCTTTAAAAATGGGTAAGGGGTATTTTTTGAAGGAATTGTGAGATGCTTGATAGAAAAAGACTAGATTGCTTTGAAGAGAGTTTTGGCAGGAATACAGACCATAAAATTATATCCAATGAGAACTTGGACAGAAATGATGGCTGGAAAGAAAGTGATCCTTCCTTTAAAGTGGCAGAGAGTTTGGCAAAATTGACTCATGATGTTAGATGGAAGGCAGAATTTGAAAATGATGAGCTTGGACATTTAGCTGAAGAGATTTCCAAATCCATTGTTAAAATATGGTCTGGCTTCACCTTGAAGCTTACAGCAAAATGAAAGAGGAAATAGATAAGTGGAGAACTATACTTCTGGGTGGAAACAAATTAGAGAACATTGGGGAAATCCCAAGCTTCTGTAAAAAAAGACTCCAGAAGATAGTGCCTCTTGTGAGGATTTAACTGAACTTGGGAACAGGGAGCCATTTCAGTGCAAGTAATGATCAGAAATGAAGTTTTCTAGGAAAGACTCATGGAAAGTCTTACTGTCTGATGGCCTGGAACCATGTGAACTACATGCAAAACTGACAAGCTATTTGCAAGATCTGTATGTATGAAACCACTATCAGCCTATACAAAGAGGGAGAAGGAGGGATGAGATTGAAGGGAAAATGACTTCAAGAGGAAAACCATGGAAGTTGAGATTTGGATTTGGGACATCATCTTAGGTCAGGAGAGGGACACCACCCATGTGTGTGGAAAGGGTGAGTTGCCTCTGGCATTTGAAGAGAGCAGATTTTCCAGCCCTTGATCAGGGAAACTTGGCTGCCACAGGCTACAGGGAAGATTTAGTACATTCCCAAATATTAGAGAGAGTTAGGTTGCCACCACACTCTTCTGAGGAGGTTGGGTCTGTATGCCAGAGATTAGGGAGAATGTTGCCACCACCACACTGTACTAAGGGAGTTGAGAATATCTCCCAGAGATTGGAGAACGTGTGGCAATCTCTACAATATTATTAGAGATTGACCTCAAATAACTCTGGCTGCCACCCAGATGATTGATGATGGTGGAAGTGAGAAAATGGTCATTGGACAAGCTCAGTGGAAGAGGTGGGCCCCATGAGATCCCAAGAAGATGAAGAAATCATTTTAGAGATGATGTTGAGGCATTGAAATATAATGGACTGTGCCCTGAAAGTGTTCGGAAAGTTTGAGACCTTTGATTCCTGTTTTCTTTCCTATTTTTCCTTATGGTAATGCAAATGCTTATCTTTTGGATGTCCCTCCTTTGTATATTGGAAGCACATAATTTCTGGTACTTTCCATCAGCACCCCTTTGGCTGACTAATACAGGAGGGTAGCTGTTTCCTCAGACTTTCTGTGCAATGGCAGGCATTTTAGGACTGCATGGACTGGACTTTTGGGATCCTGTGGCTCCACCCCTATCCTCCAATACAATACAAGTGTGTTGATGTTTCTTCAGTCTTTCCATGCAACAGCAGGCACTTTAGGCCTGCATGGAATAGACTGTTGGGCACCTGAGGCCCCACCCTCACACTCAATAGAATAAGAGGAGGCTGGTATTTCCTCAACCTTCTGTGCAACAGCAGGCACTTTTGGGCTACAGGGATAGGAATGTTGGGTCCCTGTGGATCCATCACCACCCCACAATAAGATAAGAGGACCTGGTGTATACTCAGCCTCTCTGGGCAAGAGCGGGAACTTTGGCTTACATAGACTGAGCTGTTGGGCACTTCTAATTCCATCCCAACCCCCTAAAGGACAGAAGGGTCAGTACTCCCTTAGCTTCTCAGGGTAACTGCTGGTACAATCAGCCCACATGGATTAACCTGTTCGGCACTGTGGAGGGTCCATTCCCAACTTTGGCAGGGGAGGAGGGGCTAGTGTTATGTCAATCTACATGGGCAACTCTGGTCATTTTGGCCATTCACAGGATAGATTGCTGCCTACACTTTCATCTCCATCCCCACCCCAGGCAGGGGTGGAAGGGATGTGAAGCTTCATAAGACACTCTGGGCAACTACAGGTGGTCTTTAACTTGCACAACTTGGCTTATGACACTTGGCTGTGATTATGTCTCTTCGTCTTGCAGAGAAGAAAGGTGGGAGAAGATTCAATGATTTCTTGGGGCAATATGAGTGCCTTCAGCCTCCACACATTATAGTATCAACTACATCCTTGGCCCCTACTACACAACCAGCAAGGGAGAAATGGAAAGAACACCTTTAACTAAAAGGAAGAACTGCACCTATCTAGTAAGCCAGATACTGAAACACCAACAAAAAACTACAATCCTTTTCATGAAACAGGAATATATGGCCCAGTCAAAGGAACAAGATATGCCTTCACATGACATAAAGGAGCTGAGACAACTAATGATAGATGTTCAAAAAATATCTTTAATAAATTCAATGAGATGTCTAAATATATTAAGGATATTAAGAAGACATTGGATAAACACAAAAAGAATTTGAAAGCATACATAAAAATAGCAATTCTTATTGGGAATGAAAGTTACACTAAATGAAATTAAAAAATACACTGGAGGCATATAACAGCAAATTTGAGGAGACAGAAGAAAGGATCAGTGAGCTTGAAGGCATGGCCTATGAAAGTGAACATAAAAGTAAGAGATGAAGAAAATAATGGAAAATATTGAACACGGTCTTAGGGAAATGACAGCAATAGAGGTGCAAATGTACATGCCATGGGTGTCCTAGAAGAAGAATAGAAGGTAAAAGGGGGAGAAGAAATATTTGAATAAATAATGTTAGAAAATTTTCCAACCCTATTGAAGGACATAGATATCCATGTCCAAGAATCACAGCATGCAACCATTCAAATAAATCCAAATAGACCAACACTGAGACACGTACTAATTACAATGTCAAATACCAAAGACAAAGAGAGGTTTCCAAGAACAGCAAAAGAAAAGCAATGCATAATATACAAAGGATATCTAATAAGATTGAGTATTGATTCCTCATTGGAAACTATGGAGGAAAGAAGGCACTGGTATGACATATTTCAGATACCACAAAAGAAAAGCTTCCAGCCAAGAATTTTAAATCTGGAAGATTGTCTTTCAAAAATGAGACTGAGTTTCAAATATTAATAGATAAATAGAAAAAGAGAATTTGTAACCAAGAGCCTGGTTTTGCAGGAAATACTAAAGGGAGGGTTAAAGCCTGAAAAAAGACAAGAAAAAGAGGATTGGAAGAGAGTCTAGAAATGAAGATTATATCAGTAAAAGTAGCTAAAAGTATAAAAAGAGTGTTGAAAATAAAATATGACAGATAAAACTCTTAAGTCAAAATGGGTGAAATAAGAACAGCCTTGGGAGCCAAGATGGCATCGGTTTAGGAGGGTACTCACTGACTAGCTCTCCGGGGATGGCTGATTGTGGATGGAGTCCTGTCTGAGGGTCTCTGCTGTGGGCGCATGGAGCAAGAAGCTTGGGTCATATAGCAGCAGGCAGATTGATGGCATGGAGTGATCGGTGGAGGTTCGTGAGTTTTGAGCCTGCCTGTGGTGGTTAACACAGACGGCTGAGCCCCACCCGCAGGGAAAATGGCTGGTTGGAGCTGCGAATCCTACATCCGTGACTCTCGCTCCCAGTGTGATGGAGAATGCTCTGAGGGAGGGATGGCTCTGACAGAAGGTGGAGAGGGGTTTAACTTCTGTGGATTTGGCTGCCTGGACCCCCTCATAGCTTTGGGGAGCAGATAAGCAGGCTTGAAACAGCGCCAGGCTGAGGGGAGAGGTGAATCTGCTGAGGTAACCTGATTTACCCTGCAGCCCACTGACACTGAGGCCTGGCCCTGGAGGGGGTGGAGTCAGCCAATTTTATCACTCTGCACTGACAAGCATCAAAGTTTCAGCTCTCCTGGAGAGGCCAGGAAGTGGGAAGGGCTTGATTAGTTTCCACAAGCCTCTTTAGGGCTCCCTCGGTGAAGGGGGTGATCTAGCAGAGGACTTCTTTTGGGTCCCTTATATCACAAACACACACAAAAAAGACAGTCACTTTAAAAAATGAATTCCTGTTCTTAATTTAGTCCAATACTGAAAATCTGCCTCAAAACCTGCAGATAGAACCCTGAAGGGAAATTGATAAACGCAAGCAGGCTGAGAGGATCCGCAAGTACCCTAGAAGGAACACTTCCTCCTTAGCTTTGTTTGACTGCTTGCTGGTGTGATTGTTTGGTTTTTCTCTGTTTATTTGTTGTCTCTTGCTTTTCTTTCCTCTTTCCTCCCCCCTTTCTGTTTTCCTTCATTTTTTTTTTTAATTAGGTGCTGCTCACTTACATCTTCATTGCTGTGCTTCTTCTTCAGTGATTTCCCATTCTCTATCTTTATTGATATTTTATCACAAGCTATCTCTTTTGCTTCCTTCATCTCTATGCCTTCTGCTTTCTGTTGTGGTTCTTAGACACCATACTTTTTCATTAGCCTACAACTAAGGGTGTCAATCTCTATTCAATCTATTTTGTTTTCTTCTTTTTAAAATTAATTTTAGCTTTTTCTTTTTAACCCTTTCTTTACTCTTTCTCTCCATCCACATCATTCTAGACTTCTAAATCATTATATATCTATTTCTCTATTTGGTTTCCCAGTCCATTGTAGGTACTCCACTTTTTTTCCTATTACTCTACACGGCCTACACAAGTTAAATATTCATTTCACTAAGTCCTATTTGGCTCCTCTTCTAACTTTTCTCAATATTACTATTATCCTTCTTCCTTTCTCACATCTTATGATTCCTCCGGCACTAATTTTTTGCCTTCAAGGAAACAAAATAAGAAGAAAAAGTGTGAAAGAGAAAACTTACCACACACACAGAACCACTACCTAAATAAAACACTAGAGGAGAGAGAAGACAATCAACTGAAAAAACCCAGCAAGATAAAATGATGACTAAAGGGCAACAAAAAATTACAAACCACACTGAGAAACAGGAAGACATGGACCACTCCAATGAACAAACTAAAAACCAAGAATATATGCAAAACATTGAACAACTAATCAAAGATTCCCAAAAAAATATCATGAACCAACTTAATGAAGTGAAGGAAGAGATTAAGGATTAAAGAAGACACTGGGAGAACATACTGAAGAAATTGTAAACATACACAAAAAATTACAGATATGATGGTGATGAATGGCACAATGCAAGAAATAAAAAAGACGCTGGATTCACATAACAGCAGATTTGAACAGGCAGAAGAAAGAATTAGTGATGTGGAAGACAATACAGCTGAAATCAAACAGATAGTAGAACAGATAGACAAAAAAATATAAAAAATCTAGCAGGGACTCAGGGATTTAACTGACAACACAAAATGCACAAAGATACGCATCATGGGCATCCCAGATGGAGAAGAGAAGGGAAAGGGAACAGAAGGAGTGTTGAAAGAAATAATGGCTGAAAATTTCCCAACCCTATTGAGAGAGATGGATATACAGATCCAGGAAGCAAAGCGCACCCCAAACAATATAAATCCCAACAGGCCAACTCCAAGACATACACTTGTCAAAATGTCCAATGCTCAAGACAAAGAGAAAATACTCAAGGCAGCAAGAGAAAAGAGAACCCTCACATACAAGGGAAGCACAATAAGATTAAGTGCTGATTTCTCATCTGAAACCATGGAGGAAAGAAGACAGTGGTATAACATAGTCAAAGTACTAAAAGAAAAAAAACTGAAAGCCACGAATTCTCTATCCAGCAAAACTGGCATTCAAAAATGATGGAGAGTTCAAAATATTCACAGATAAACAGAAATTAAGAGAGTATGTCTACAAGAAACCGGCACTTCAAGAAATACTAAAGGAAGTTCTACGAGTTGAAAGGAAAAATCAAGGGAGAGAGAGTTAGAGGAGAGTTTAAAAACATCTAAAATGACAAAAACAGAAACAAACAACATATGACATACATTAATCCAAAGGAAATAAGGCTGAAGTAAGAAATTTGTTGCGAGTAATAACACTGAATGTTAATCGATTAAATTCACCACTCAAGAGACACAGATTGGCAGAATGGGTAAAGAAACATGATCCATCTATTTGCTGTCTACAAGAAACCCACCTTCAACCCAGGGATTCAAGGAGGCTAAAAGGAAATGGATGGAAAACAATTTTACAAGCTAACAATAGCCAAAAGAGGGCAGGAGTAGCTATTCTAATATCAGACAATATAGACTTTAAATGCAAAACTATTGTAAGAGACAAAGATGGACACTATATATTACTAAAAGGGGGTAATAACTCATGAAGAGAGAACAATCATAAACATTTACGGACATAATTGGGGTGCCTCAAAATACATGAGGCAAACTGGAAAACCTATGTGGAGAAATAAATGCCTCTACAATTATAGCAGGGGACTTTAATACACCATTATCATTATTAGACAGAACATCCAGACAGAGAATCAACAAAGAAACAAAGATTCTCAACAATACATTGGAGGACCTGGACTTAATAGAAATATACAGAACACTACAACAAAATACATCAGGATTTGCATTCTTCTCGAGTGAACATGGATCATGCTCAAAGATAGACCACATGCTAGGCCACAGAAAAACTCTCAATGAATTCAAAACGATTGAGATTATGCAAAGTAATTTTTCTGATCACAGTGGAATGAAATTGGAAATCACTAAGGACCAGAGAAATCACTTAGGCACAAGGATATGGAGTTAAATAACACACTCTTAGACAAACAGTGGGTCAAGGAGGAAATCTCAAAATAAATCAGTAACTACCTTGAAACTAATGAAAACAACAACAAAACATATCAAAACCTATGGGATGCAGCCAAAGCTGTCATGAGAGGGAAGTTCATAGCCATAAATACATATATTAAAAAAGAAGAAAGAGCTAAAATTGAAGACATAACTGCACACTTGGAGGAATTTTAAAAACAACAACAAACAAAACCTATAGGAAGTAGAAAGAAGGAAATAACAAAGATTAGAGCAGAACTAAATGAAAGAGAGAATAAGAAAGCACTATCAAAAATAAACAAAACCAAAAGCTGGTTCTTTGAGAATATCAATAAAATTGACAAACACTTAGCCAGACTAACAAAGAAAAAGAGAGTACAGATGCAAACACACAAAATAAGGAATGAGTAAGGGGATATCAATACTGACCCCACAGAAATAAAGAGTATCATAAGAGGATACTTTGAAAAATTATATGCCAAGAAGAATGATAATTTAGAGGAAATGGACAAGTTTCTAGGAATGCATAAACAGCCTACATTGATGAAAGAAGAAATTGATGAAATCAATAGTCCAATTACAGGTAAAGAAATAGACTCAACCATCAAAAACCTCCCAACTAAGAAGAACCTAGGACCGGATGGCTTCACAGCTGAATTCTACCAAACGTTCCATAAAGAGCTAACACCAATTCTACTTAAGCTCTTCCAAAAAATAGAAATAGAAGGAATATTGCCTAACTCATTCTACAATCCCAACATTACCCTAATACCAAAACCAAACAAGGATATCAATAGAAAGGAAAATTACAGACTAATTTCTCTAATGAACCTACATGCTAAAATCCTCAAAAAAATACTTGCTAATCGCATTCAACAACATATCAAAGGGATTATACACCATGACCAAGTGGGTTTCATCCCAGGTATGCAAAGATGGTTCAAAATATAAGAAAATCAATCAATGTAATACACCACATAAACAAACTGAAAGAAAAAAAATCACATGATCATCTCTATAGATGCAGAAAAAGCATTCAACAAAATACAGCACTCTTTCCTGATAAAAACACTGCAAAAGATGGGAAGAGAAGGAAACTTTCTGAATATGATAAATATATGAAAAAAATATGAAAAATATGTGAAAGACCCAAAGTTAATATCATCTTCAATGGTGACATCCTAAAAGCCTTCCCTCTGAGATCAGGAAGAAGAGAAGACGCCCACTATCACCACTTCTATTTAACATTCTCTTACAAGTACTTGCTCGAGCTCTGAGACAAGTAAAGCATATAAAAGTTGTCCAGATTGGAAAAGAAGAGGTAAAAATTTCATTATTTGCAGACAACATGATCCCATACATAGAAAGCCCGGAGAAATCTACAGCAAAGTTCTAGAACTTATAAAGGAGTTCAATAATGTCACAGGCTATAAGATCAATGCTGAAAAATCAGTAGCATTTCTGTCCACCAATAACGAGCAAGCGGAGGAGGAAATCAAGAAAAAAAATGCCATTTACAATAGTAACTAAAAGAATCAAATACCTAGGAATAAATTTAACTAAAAATGTAATGGACTTATATGCAGAAAACTAAACAACACTGTTAAAGGAAATCAAAGAAGACTTAAATAAACGGAAAAATATTCCCTGTTCATGGATAGGAAGACTAAACATCTTCAAGATATCTATCTTACCCAAACTAATCTACAGATCTAATGCAATCCCAATAAAAATCAACACTATATTTTTTAAGGAACTGTAAAAACTAACCACAAAATATATTTGGACAGGTAAGAGGCCCCAAATTGCCAAAGACATATTGGAAAAGAAAAATGGAGTTGGAGGTATCACATTACCTGACTTTAAAACATACTACAAAGCTACAGTGATGAAAACTGCATGGTAATGGCACAAGGATAGACCTACTGACCAATGGAACTGAATTGAGAGTTCAGACATAGATCCTCACATATACAGGCATCTGATATTCGAAAAGGCTACCATGCCCACTCAGTTGGGAGAGAATGGCCTGCTTAACAAGTGGTGTTTGGAGAACTGGATATCCATTTCCAAAAGAATGAGAGAAGAATACCATCTCACACCTTATACAAAAATCAACTCAAGATGTATGAAAGATTTAAATATAGGAGACAAAACCATAAAGACCATGAAAGATAATGTAGGAATGCAACTACAGGACCTTGTAATAACAAATGGTTTCATGAACTTCACAGCCAAAGCACAGGCAGCAAGAAAAAAAACAGATAAATGGGATCTCCTCAAAATCAAAAACTTTTGCACCTCAAAGGAAGTTATTAAGAAAATAAAAAGGCATCCAACCCAATGGGAGAAAATATTTGGCAACCATATATCTAATAAGAGCCTAATATCCTGCATATATAAAGAAATCCTACACCTTGAAAATAAAAAGATAAACAACCCACTTAAAAAACGGGCTAGTGACCTGATAAGACACTTCCCCAAGGAAGAAATACAAATGGCTAAAAAGCACATGAACAAATGCTCGACATCGCATGCTATCAGGGAACTGCAAATCAAAACTACAATGAGATATCATCTTAACCCCTTCGGAATGGCAGCTATTAAAAAAACAGCAGACTCTAAGTGTTGGAGAGGATGTGGACGAATAGGACTCTCATCCACTGCTGGTGGGATTGTGGAATGGTCCAGCCACTCTGGAGGACAGTTTGGTGGTTCCTCAGAAAACTAACAATAGATCTTCCATACGATCCAGCAATTCCGCTGCTGGGTATATACCCAGAAGAACTGAAAGGAAAGACATGCACACCTATGTTCATAGTGGCATTGTTCACCATTGTCAAAAGTTAGAATCAGCCCCGGTGCCCATCATCAGATGAATGGATAAACAAAATGTGGTACATACATACAATGGAATATTACTCAGCTGTTAGAAGGAATAAAGTGCTAACACATGGAATAACATGGATGATTCTTGAAGACCTTATGTTGGGTGAAGCGAGCTAGGCATTGAAGCATGAACAATATATGACCTCACTGATTTGAACTGAGGAAAGTGAGCAGTTTTTGAGAACCATTGTCTGAAAGATAGGTTAATAAGGAAGAGAAAGAGAAGAGTAGGCTGTGAACCATCACCCATATGGATATAATCTTTGGTAAAGGGATAGAGTATCATTTCATATTGAAGGATAGGACAGATGGGTAGTGATATTACTGGATTTGGTGGTGCAGGGTTGACAGGTGGGTAGATTAGGAAGGGCAGGTTGGAATACCCAGGGCATGAAACTATGAATCTTGTCATTCCATGAATCAACTCAGGGGAGTGTCATATGCCCCAGGAGGATGGGGAGGAAGGAACAGTTAAGATCAAATGGGGTATTTAGTGGTCATGGGAAAGGTTTTTCATTACCTTACAGTAATGGACACAGGACATGGTAAATATCATCAAAATTATTGAACTGTACCATCTAAATTGTAACTATATTGCTAACCATTGACAATGTTTAGTTGCAATATTTTACTATCTGCATAACAGTTATAACAATGCTAACATCCATTAAAAAAAAGCTTTTAATATGGGGTGGGGAAGGGGGATGGAAGTTGGGTATGTGGGAGTCTCTAGTATTCCATGTGTGACTTTGTTGGGACTTAAAATTTCTTAGAAAATTAAATAAAAATTTGGGAGACACTGGGGAATGAGAGGGTTAGGTGTCATGCTACACTGGACATCCAATAATACAGTGATGAAAGGAAAAAAGAATATTTTTTTTAAAAGGATTTCTTTTCCCATTTTTTTTGGAAGGTCCCAATCCACTAATTATATTTTATTTTTCGTTTAGTTTTTTTTTTCCCTTCTGAGTTTTCTTGTACTTATCTCTTGCATTTAACCTTATCATTATTATTTCATTTTCCTATTAATTGTATTTTGTTATTATATGGGCTTCATGTTCAAGGAAGGTTTAGATCACAGAAGGGTTACAATGGGGGCTGCAGAGGATCATTGGTGAGGGGTGTCTGGGATGGGGGATTTATGAGTAAGTTCATCTGAATATACATGAAAGATATATAAAATTGTTCAAATGATCAAGGGATGGGGCATGGTCACAGTGGGTTGACAATCACTCAATAAATGAGGGAATCTGAATTTCCAGCCTAGAGAGCTCTGCCACAATCTCCAAGGGAGCAGCAACAGTTCCCTGAGTGCAGGGGCAGTGTCTGGCAAGAGGATGGCCCACTGATGGGTTCTTGTTATTGAGGACTAGCCTTATGAGTCTTTGCTCTTGTAATTGAAACTTATCCTACTGTTATGGGGTGCTTAAGGTTTGCCACCTGAGAGCCTCCTTGTTGCTCAAATGTGGCCTCTTTCTAAGCCAAACTCAGCATATGAATGCATTACCTTCCCCCCAACGTGGAACATGACTCCATTGGATGAGCCTCCCTGACAACGAAGGATTAATACCAAGTGCCAACTGGCAACACAATTGGAAAAAGACCTTGAATAAAAGGGGGAAAAGGTAAAGATAAATGAGTTCATGTGGCTAAAAGACTTTAAAGAGAATCGGGAGTTCATCCCAGAGGTAATGCTTATGCACACCTCAGTAGGATCTCAAAGAACACCAAAGTGGATATCACCCCACACAGAGGGGATCCTGAGGGCTCTGGAGACACCCAGGTCCTATATAAGTGGGGATAACCCCAGAGATTGATGCCTTATTAGTGGGCTCTTCTTTGGTATCTGTGCTCCTGAGAGTGACAGAGTTGGACTCAAAGTCCTTCCTGCACATGGTCCATCAGCCCCTTCTATTCGAACCTATATATCATGATGGAGTTTTTAGGAGTACTACCAGAGACTGGAGCCTCTGGCCTACCTGTGTGCCAGCTGTGCCTGGAATCTCGGTGGAGCTGCAACTCCTACCTTACAGTTCAATGGACTCATCCAAGTCACGTGGCGAGGAGATGACGATGGGCAATGGCCATCCCAGGGAATGGAGACAGCCTGCAGCTGCAGGCAGGATAATCCCATCCACTGTATCCATGGGATATAAGCCCTCTCTCACTTGGAGGTGGAGTGGACATCACCATTCCAGTCCCCTCAGGATTGGGGGAGGAGCTATGGACTAGAGTGGACTTGGTGATATTTTGTTGTAGACATATTGTGATTCAAGCAATGGAAGAAATTGTAACAGTGAGGTGGAGCCGGTGGCCACTGGACGTTTTCGGGGCAGGGAGGGGAGGGGCAGTTGAAATACAGGGGTTCTTTCGGGACTTGTGGGTTGTCCTGAGTGGTGTTGCGGTGATGGATATAGGCCATTTTGCATCAGCATACACTGTGCAGAACTGTGTGGGAGAGAGTGTGGTCTATGATGTGAACTGTGGCCTATGCTTGGTGGCAAGGCTCCAGGATGTATATATCCATTGCAGGTGATGTGCCACACTGATGAAGGATGCTGGTGTGGGATGTTGTGGGAGGTGTGGGAGGTCTGGTCATTGGAATCCCTGTAATTTCTGAGTAATATTTAGGTAATCTATGCACATTAAAAAATATATATATATAAAAAATAGCATTTATGTAAGCAAAGGCACATATATGCATATGTATTTATATATCATTTTACAAATATTGGTATGTATTGTGAAAAATTTAATTTTTACCCACAATAAAAAGAAAAAGCAAAAAAAAAAAAAAAAAAAAAAAAAAAAAAAAAAAGAACAGCCTTGAGAGTAATAACATTTAATGTTAATGGATTTAACTCCCCAAACAAAATACAAAGAATGGCCAAATGGATATGAAAATAGGAATTATTTATATGCTGTCTACAAGGGACTCATCTTATACCCAAGGACAACAGCATATTGAAAGTGAAGGACTGGGAAGCGGATGTGGCTCAAAAGATTGGGCTCCCATTTACCATATGGAAGGTCCCGGGTTCAGTTCCCAGGGCCTCCTGGTGAAGGTGGGCTGGCCCACACAGAGAGTTGGCCTGTGTGGATATCTGGTGGAAAAAATGGAGCAACGAAAAGGAGACACAGAGGAGAAACAGTGAGAGACACAACAAATCAGAGAGCTAAGGCAGCTCAAACAATTGAGTGCCTCTCTCCCACTTTTGAAGGCCCCAGGATCAGTTCTTGGTGCCTCCTAAAAGAGAAAATGAGAAGACAAACACACACAGCATGCAACAAATGGACACAGAAAGCAGACAGTGAGCACAAGCAGCAGGCTCGGCGGGAGTACATATATAAATAAAATAAATCCTAAAAAGAAAGAAAGAAAGTGAAGGACTGGGAAAAGATTCTCCATGCATGCAGTAACCAAATAAAAATAATAATAAAAAATGGAGTAGTGTACATATATTGGATGAAATAGAATTTAAAAGCAAAACTGCTATTAGATTAGAGGAAGGACATTATATAATAATGGAGAAATTCACCAGGAAGAAATAAAAATCATAAGTCTGTATGCACGTAACCAGGATGCCCCAAATTACATGAAGCAATCACTGCCAAAACTGAAGGGAGAAATAAATATCTCTACAATAATATTTTGAGATTTCAATACACAACTCTCAACATTGGATAGAACATCTGGACAGTGGACCAATGAAGAAGCAGAGAGCTTGAGTAATATAAATGTACTAAACCTAATAGGAATATACAGAACATTGCACCCTAAAATAATAGGATATACATTCTTCTTAAGTGTTCATGGATCTTCCCAGAACAGACCATATGTTGAGTGAAAAAGCAGATCTCAAAAAATTCAGCATAATTGAAACTATACAAAACACATTCTCTGATCATAATGGAAAAAGGTTGAAAATCGACAAAAGGCAGAAAAAGGGAAAATTCAAAAACATGTGGAGATTAAGCAACACATTCCTTAATAATCAGTAGATCAAAGATGAAATTGCTAGAGAAATCAATAAATACCTTGAGAAAAATAAAATGACAACACAACATATAGAAACCTATGTGCTATAGCAAGGCCGTGCTGAGAGTAAAATATACAGTCTTAATTGCTTACATTATAAAAAGAAGAAAGCTAAAATCAACCTAATAAAAACAGCTGAAGAATCCTGAACAAGAACAGCAAACTTGTCCCACAGCAAGTAGAAGGAATGAAATAACAAATATCAGAGCAGAAATAAATTTGGAACAACAACAACA
>JAQZBX010025655.1:0-29397 GCA_029593785.1 Cabassous unicinctus | reverse complement strand
ATTATTTTTTAAAGATTTATTTATTTACTTGATCCATTTTAAACCCCCCTTCCCCATTTGCTGTTTTGTGTCCATTCGCTGGGCAATTCTCTGTGTCTGTTTCATCTCTTCTCATCCTCCTCCTCCAGTCTTCACCAGGATTTGATCCTGGAGACCTCCGATGTAGGAGAGAGGTGTTCTAGCTATCTGCGCCACCTCGGCTCCTATCGTTGTGTCTTATAGGAGAAATGACCCCTTTATCACTAAATGATACCCCTCTTTTATCCTGATAGTTTTCTTGCTCTGAAGTCTGCTTTGTATGATATTAATAAAGCTATTCCATTTTTCCTTTTTTCAGTGTTTCCCTTTATTTTTTACCTATCTGAATCATTTTCTTTTAAAATGATTTCCTTATAGACAGCCTGTATCTAGATCTGGCTTTTTAGCCACTTTGACAATCTTTGTGTGTGATTGCCATATTTTGACCGTTCCTATTTAAAGTGATTATTTATACAGTTGTATTAATTTCTACCATATTTGTAACTTTTCTATTCACTGTATTTTTTCTTTCTCTTTGTTCTCCTTTTCCTGCCTTTTCCTTTTATAATTGACCCATTTATGATGCCATATTATCTACCCTTTTAGTATATCAATTATAATTATTGTTAATATTTTCAGTTGCTTCCCTAGAATACATTTTTAACTAATCTATTTCTACCTTCAATAGCACTAAATTGCTTCATATGTAGTGCAGGTGCCATATAACAGTGTATTTCTAATTCCTTTTGCTTATCCCAGATGATATTCCTGTCATTTATTTCACTTACCATATGCTATAATCACTTAATACATTCTTACTATAATTACTTTCAATAAACATTTATTGTTTAGATCAATTATGTATAAAAAGAATAAAACATTTTATGTCACCTTCACTTATTCCTTCTCCGATGTTCTTTTTCTTTCTATTCTATTCTTCCTTTCATGTTTCCTGATGAGAAGTCTGCTATAATTCTTATCTGTGTTGCTCGATAGGTAAAGAGGTTTTATCCTATGATTTCATTCATGATTTTCTGTTTCTGAAGTTTGGATTTGATAACTTAAGCTTTTATTTGTTTGTTTGTATCTGCCTTGCTTGGTGTTCTCTGAGCTTCCTGTTTCTGTGGTTTAGCTTCTATCATTTATTTTGGGAAATTATTAGCTATTGCTCCAAATATTTTATCTGCTCTTTATCCCTTAATTCTTTTTCAAGTCACAAGTATGTTACACCTTTGAAATTGTCCCACACCTTTTGGATATTCTGTTCTGGTTTTTATTTATTTTTTTCTGTAAATTTCAGTTTGGGAAGTTTCTATTGGTGTAACTTTAAGCTCATGATTTCTTTCCATGTCCAGTCATTAGTCATTTAATTAATGATTAAAGACATCATTAATATCTTTAATGTTGAGCCCATTAAAGTCATTCTTTATTTCTATTATAGAGTTTTTGACTCCTTGCATTTTTTTATTCTTTACTAGCATTTTATCTCCCTGGTTATATTACCCATATGTTCTTGCACATTGCCTGCTTTTCCCAGTAGAGCCCTTAACCTATCAATAGTAGGTATTTTAAATTCCTTTTTTGCAACATTCTTGTCTGAAACATCCGTGTGTGAAAACTCTGTGCCATATCTGAATCTACATCTAAGCCTTTCCTTTGTCCCTCCACACTGTGTTTTCTCTTGCATTTTTGCATAGCTGGTAATTTTATTTGTTAAAAGCTGCTCATGTTTTATTAGACAATAGCAACAGAGGTAAATAGGCATTTACTATGAGTATTGATGTTAATATGGCTGGGAGTTCAGCTGCATTTAGTGGTTGACATATGTATGTGTGTATGTATATGTGTGTGTGTGTGTGTGTGCATTGGAGGCTTCGTATCTTTCTACTGTCATTGTTTTTGTCCCCCATCTTGGCTTTAGTTTTCCTTCATTTTTCATGCTACCTCAGCACACAAACCCAAAGTTAATATTAGTGAGATGGAAAATGTTGTGCAACCCTTGATATCTGGATGTTTTTTTGTTACTTATTAACTGAGTATATTAAAGGGAAGGGCACATCTCAGGGAAAGACTTTAATTTACTAGACTCCCCAGAGAAAGAGCCTCAGACATAAGGGACCAGGATTCTGGCCTTCAGTCTTCATTTCTGATGATTCATGTTGTCAGCTGATCATTTTTTCTCATGGGAAACCACAGGACTTGGAGTCCTCATCTCTGGGAATCACTGAGAGGATCAGAAACATAATTTATGCTAATTGATGCTGTGAGAGACTTGAGGGGCATTTTTTTGCAATTATTTACAAGATTTACTTTTGCTTCATTATTAATTATTTCAATTGTTCTGAAAAATATAATAACAGTGAAGTAGAAATTAATATAGAAGAGTTTCAGAATTTCCTCTCTATTACTACCAATAAATCATTATAAATGTAGCTAATACCAATAAATTTTAAATATCCCCCACATTTCTACTAAAGATAAGCATGTTAATGGAGTTGTTGTTTGAATACCCCAGATAATTTTATGTTACAACTAACATAGCTCTGTAGCTATTTCAGGCTTATGTGATAATTTACATAAAGAATCATAATATACATAGAATATTAAGATTATCCTCTCTTAACATGTCTATTGGCCCTGTCTGGATACTTCTTCACTATAGATATGAACAAAATAGCTTCATGAAAAATGTCAAGGTATGATGACTAAGTTCATGTGTCAACTGGGCCAGGTGATGGCATCTAATTGTTTGGTCAAACAAGCACTGGCTTGATTGTTACTGTGAGGACATTTCATGGACTTAAATCATCAGTAAGTTGATTGCATCTATGACTGATTACATGTACAATCAACTGAGGAGATTGCTTTCCACAATGAGAGATATCTCATCCAATCAGTTGAAGGCTTTAAAAGGAGAAGTGATGATTTCAGCAGTCAGAAGAGAGAATTTCCATCTCTACTTCAGCCAGCCAGCTTTCCTCTGGGGAATTCATGAAACCTTTCATTGGAGCTCCCAGCTTGCAACCTGCCCTGTGGAATCTGGTCTTGTGCATTCCCATAGTCAGGTGAGACAAAATAATAATAATAATAATACATACAGATATCTCCTGTCACTTTTGGTTCCCAAATGATCTCTGACTAATACACAGTTATATGACACAAGGTAGGATTTCATAAAGTTTAGACAAAGGAGGGATCAAAGAGCCTTGGCGGAATTAAATATCATGGGAAGAAGGCTAAATGTGAGGAATGGAGATGATAAGGTGGATTATATTTGAGCTGAGCTTTGAAGGAAAATGGAAGTTCTTATTGGATAAATGGGAAGGGAAATGGTATTGTCTCTGTCACTGATCACCCTAGTTCTTCCACATGTCCATCTAGCTTACTTTTCCTTCTTCTCTACCCCTCACATCATAGAAACTCTCTTCCTCTTGAACTATTGAAGTATTCATCATACAGGAGCATATCTTTCAAGTTGTTCCTGACTCTTCTCTTTTTATTGTTTACCGTGCCAATCATGTAATTGAATATTTGGATTCTTGAATCCTGTTCAGTCTCTTCACAACATAGATTTAATAAGATTATTTTTCCTCTTGAGCAGCAGAAAGAGGACCCAGAATTCTGAAAACCACTACCCTGGCCCAAGAAAATGTCATTGATAATAATGGGAAAAGGGTCTTCCTAAAGGGTGAATTAGCCCCATAGAAAGAAGGACCCTATAACAATTAGGGAGAAGGCAGTACGAAACTTGGCTATCAGGCTGGAAACAGAAAGAGTAGAAGGAACAGTAGTCAATGGACAATGCAGATAAAACATGGATAAGTGGAATACATTGTGAGAAGATAGTTGCAAAAGTCCATAGGTATGAATGCTTGGACAGTACATACTTATTAATTCTTTCATCCTTTTAATAAATATTTATTGCTTAGTCTAATCCAATCACTGTGGCAAGTTCTTGAAGTAATTAATGAAACTAACTGATGAAGATAATTCCCTCTACATTCCTTACATTCCTTCATTCTAGCCTAGAAATATACTACACACATTCTTTGGTATAGAAAAAGGTGAAAAGTTACTATGGAGAAAAGACAAAGCTGAACAGGTCAAAGGGCATGTTCATGTGGGTAGTCAACTAGAGAGAACTTCTCTTCAGGGAAGATAAAAGCAGGTCAGTAAACTTGCCTTTTGTCTAAAAGAGAGCAAAGTGCCTGGAGGAGTCTTGTGGTAGAATTTCAATGTCCTATGAAAGAGACTGCTTCTGTGCACTGTGAGACAGCTCATGCTGGTGTACATGAGAGGGGCCTGCTCCTGGTGGAGAGCAGTCAGCAAAATTTGAGGGACTGAGGCTATTAAATCCTGCTCTAGACCCACTAGCTGGTAAATCCTGAGGAATGATGAATGTTCCTGTCAGCACATGTATCAGCCTTAATCCCACACCTCTAAATGAAATCAGCTAGAGAAAGATTGCTTTATGACCAGCCCCTGACAAAAACCTGGGACTCTGAGTCTCTAATGAACTTCACTGGTGGACAATATTTCATGTGTGTTTACACAACTCATTGCTGGAGGAATTAAGCATATCCTGTATAACTCCATTGGGTGAGGGCTTTTGGAAGCTCACACCATGCTTTCTCCAGATATCACCCTGTGTGCCTTTTCCCTTGCTGATTTTTATGTATATCCTTTTGCTATAATAAATCTTAGCTCTGAGTACAATTACATTCTGAGTTTTGTAAGTCCTTCAAGTGAATCATTGGACATTTGGGTGGTCTTGGGGACCCCCAGCACAACAATAGGCATCTACAATGTATCATACCCCAACATTCTATATTATTATACCACAGTATATATAGAATAAGCTTATTGCAGCAACATACTTCATTCTCTCCATCTCTTCTTTGTCCTATTTTATCATAACTTTTACTTTTTTGTATTTTATTCAACCTTAAGATACATTGCTTTTTGTTTTGTTTTATTTTGCTTTTTGATTGGTTACTGTGCATCCAGGACTTGAATGGGGAAAAAAACAGCAATAATTAAATTGATAGCTTTCCCTCTCCCTTATACACAGAATCTGGTGCCCTAGAATCAGAAACGTAGGAAATAGTATATTTTATACCTTCTAGCACCAACCCTTCTATTTCTTCCTTGTAGTGCTTAGTTCTTATATTAATCACACTGAAAAGAGAGAGAAAATTTTCAGTGCTTTTTAAAATAACTGAAAGTATTTTCTAGAGATATACAAGTATGGAATGTTTTTTGGACAGTATTTCTAATTTCTTTAATTAGAGGATGTTTGGAGGATTAGGTTTCAGATCATTATGTGGACATTTATGTCCATACATTCATTTGTAGGAAAGATGGTCCACTGCTTTCATAAAAGTTTCTAAGATTTCCATGAAATCTAATGACGGAAAAGAGTGATTTATGAATAATTCAAATTATCAATACTTGCAAATATATCAATACTTAGACCAGAATGTCAAAGTAACCAGCATGTTTTCTTTTGAAGGCAATTCTAGTCAGGAGGCCTGCTTATTATAATAATAATAAAAAATATGTATAACATAATATAATTCTATTAATAATATTATAATAATAAATATATTTATATTTGATTGTATGGGATTAAAGCAAACAAATTTGAGTTGATCATCTTAATGTTTTTGATCAAGTTAAAATATTGTGGTGCATCTATTTTAAATTCAGGACTATATTTACTGAGAGGATTTTTTGTTTCTTTGGCATGACATACTCTTATCTGGGTAGAGCTAGAAAAATTGTGGCATTTTTATTTAGTCCTTATAAAATGACACATTTCAGAATGATATTGAATATTCTTCAGTGGAACATATTTGTTTTATACTGCACATCACAGCTTGATTTGTTTGGAAAGTTACAAAATAAATGTACTGAATTACAGTGAGATGTCACAAAACATTCCTTGTTTCACTGAGAAAATTTAGTGAGCATATTTTATACCTCAAGCTTTCTGGGGATAACCACAGTGACAAGAGGCAAGATATCTACCTGTTGAGCAAAAGAAAACTTGAAGATAAAATCCCTCTATTCAAGAAATGTAATCATTTGTCTTAGAAACTAATCCCATTGAATAATACTGCAAAATTGAATTCCCTGAATAATATAATCCATAGTTTAGAGTCCAGGATGTGTGTGTCTATGTTAACCTTAATTAACATAAAATGTAACGGTCATAGCATACTTTTATGTTAACCAAATAAATCTATCTGTTGAACCTATTTCTTTCTTTCTTTTCTTTTTAAATCTTTGTTTCTCTCTCTCGAGTCTTACCAAAATGTATGTATAAATTTTCTAATGCTGCCATAAAAAATCACAGCAAAATTAGTTTAAAACCATAGAAATTTATTATTTTATCTATCTATAAATCAGGAATCTGACATGATTCTCACAGGGTAAAATTAAAATGTCAGCAGGATTTTGTTACCTTCTCATGCTTCTTAGTGGAAAACATGTGCCCTTGCTCTTTCAGGTCCTTGGCAAATTGACTGTTGTTTTTTTTTAAGCAGTTTTATTGAGATATATTCACACACCATAGAATCCATCTAAAGTGTATAATTAATGGCTCTCAGTATAATTACAGAGTTGTACATTCATCACCACAATCAATTTTAGAACATTTTCATTGTTCCAAAAGAAAAAACCCTATACCTCTTATACCACCCTATTATTTTTAAAATATATTTTAAATTTATTTTTAAAAGATACTTAAATTACATAAAATGCTACATAAAAAAAATTATAAGGGATTCCCATATGCCCCGGCAAATTGACTTTGGATCTGAAGGATGTGGATTTGCCTATAAGAATTTGGAACTAAGATTATAGGAAGATAAGCTGTCTGATATATAACTGGCTGATTTGCAAGTTTAACAATCTGTTATTCCCACAACCACTGCATGGAATGTTAACAGGAGGCAAGAAGTGCTTTTATAGTATTCTGTTCAGCAAGTAAATACAACCTGGACTACAGAAACATCATGTTGAAGGAAGTGAGATTTGTACATATTATAATAATAACAGATGTTTTTGTAAAGTGTGAAGCTGTGCCCAGTGCTTTGTTAGACTCGGGAAAGTGATAGAATTATAGTGCTGGGACTTTAACAGAACCAAGCTTAGAGATCAGTTTTGCCTGGAGTTGAAGAACAGCAAATGCCAGTGATCCGATTAGATTCATCCAAACTCAGTCTTCAATGTGGTTGACAAAAATGGAAATGTTTGATGTTGGAAACTGTTGGTACTTCAAGTAAATCAGGTTGGTGCCTGAAATAAGGCAGAATAAATAAATGACCAATTTAGCCCCCTGCCTGTGCTGGCTAACAAAGAGTCTCAAAAAGCAAATTACTCAACAGTCTTGCTCTCAGATCTCAGGGCATTGAAGAAATATACAAAAGTAATACAAAGTAGAACAGATCAAGGGCAAGGAGAGGTAGAAACATATCTGCTGGTTCAGAGGAAGGAGATTTATTTCTACATGGGGAGGAACAGGAGGTAAGGAAAGTTTCTGGCAGGAATATTTGAGCTGTAGTTTACAAGGAAGATAGACCTTTGATAATGTGAGCACTTGTGCAGAGGCAGGAGATTTTAAAGCATAGTAGGGGCAATTATTTAAGTATAGCAAGAATACATTGTGACTGAATGGCTATATTGCTATAAATTTTGCATAGAGTCCAGAGTTCCACATTCAAACTGATCCTTAATAATCCCTAATGAGATAGAAAGAAAAGCCATAAAATAAGTTGAAAAAGAAAGGGGGAAATTATATTTTTTCTGGCATGTTCCTACCCAGGCATTTTGCTGGGCATTTCTCACTCAGAAAATATAATCATGCTTATATCATTAACTTACATAAAAGGAAATTCCAGCTCAGAGAGGCTGATTAGTATGCCCAAGGTTGCAGATCTGATGTTAATAATAATAAAAATAACAACATTAATAAAACCACTATATGTTAGGACAGTGATCATCAGCATCTTGTACACCAGTGGTCCCCATGCTTGTCTGTTTATAACTGACCATCTTATTAACTGTTGAATAAGACCAGACCAATTAAGCCATGATATCTGGTGGTGGATACAGGCATAAGTAGTTTTTGAAACTCCACAATTGATCCCAATATGCAAACAGTTTTGGGAACCACTCTCCTACAAAAACTTCTGTTAGCATCACAAAATCCCCAGGATGTAAGTTTTGTCATTATCCTGATATTACAGGTGAGAATACAGATGCTTAAATAGGTTATATGAGGAGGCAAAAGCCTCACTTTACACATGTCGGAGCCAGTGTAAACAGCCATTGTACCTCCATAGCTTTCACATTTCTCCTCAAGGCTAGGATTTTTTTTAGCGTTCTCTCCATGTGAGTTTCAGTGTTGCTTATTTCTGTGAAGTAGAAAAAATATTTGCTGAATGTATTTATTTTTCAAAGAGTATGATGTCTGCTCCAGCATGGATGCTAATACTTTCGTTGTAGTTTAATTTGACAGTTTCTTGATACCAATTTCCACATTTTTGGGAGATTGTCTTTGTTACAGAATACCCAGGGAATCTTCTCAAATGTTAGCTCAAATTTGTAACTAGTTCTGGTTGAGGCTGCATCAACAGCCAATCATTTAAAGTGACAATAAATTTCAAACCTTTAAAAGTTCTAAAACTTTATAAGCATCAGCATAGGAGAACTAATAGGGAAATGAGATTATTACATTTCTCCCATAGAAATATATTACATTTCTCCCATAGAAATATAATAATCTCCTTTCATTCTTACCCAGAAAATTACTGATTGAGAATCATATAGTGAAAGATCATGAGATCGAGAATCAGACAAATCTGGGTTCAAAATCTGCTTCTTTGCTGGGTAACAAAGTCTTATTTTCATCACCTTGTAAAAGGAAATAATGTCTTCCAATGGGTAGTTTAGATAGTGAACTGAAGTCAACATTCATAGTGCTAGTCACATGGAAGACCCTTGATAAATGCTATAGTTAGTTTTTATTATCTTTATTTTATAAAACCATCTTAGATACCTTTTTATTTCCTAATAGTCCTTTCTACACTTTCGGGGGTAGGGGAGGAGGAGCTGCTATAATAATAAAAATAAAGAAAATTGTCATCATTATGTAAAATGGTTCCTCTATGTGAGTTGCCTATCAGAGAGAATTTATCTACTGGTTCCTTGATACGTTTATTCCCCTGACTTATGACCCAGTCATACAATTGGAGCATGTTATTACAATACCAAATGTGGGCATAAATCTAGACATTGGCAAAATGCCCTGAGTTCTTTCTATGACTTCAGGAAAAGGCCTTTTAAGAAGTCATAAAAATTCTCCAGTCCCACAGGCGTTTTGATCGGGAAAGATTACAAGAGCCACAGCTGCAGTTGCCTGTGTACACTTGTACCTAAGGTGACATCTCAGAAGAATCAGATTGTATCTACAGATTCTTTCTTCTACACCCACCCGTGATATTATAAATATGTTTCTGCATTTGATAGCGACCACTTTTGACACATGTATCAGAGAGATGAATGGATTAACAAAAGAGTCAGCACAACTTGGACTCATTTGGATTGTTGGGAGTAGATTGTCAAAATAAAAAGCCTCCTTAAGTCTCAAAGACTACATACCTCAAAACAATAAACTTCATAAAGTTCTGATGAGTTTATGAATAGAAACATTACATGAGGTACCACTTAGTAATGGCACTCATGCATTTTGGGCACTCACACAACTAGGTAAGTGCTATGTATCAGTAATAGTGCAGGGTGCTGGGCATACAATACTTTGGCAGAGAAGTTAGAGGTTAAAATTGGTTCAAGGCAAACTGGATGTAGCCAGTGAAAATATCTCCAGGGAGAGTATTTCAAATAAATATAAAATCAATTCAATTTGAGAAATACTTAGAAATTGGAGAAGCTACTTGTGACAATAGTAAATTGCACTATGAAATAATGAAAAATATCCACCCATGGCTATTTTCAAATCATTGGGACTATGGAGATTTAAGCAATAGATTATGTTAGGGTCTCTTTCTCCTTCAGGAGTTAACAGCCTTGAGGGACTTCAGCAAAAAGTGACAGCAGCGTACCTGATGTTTTAGTGAATAAAGTAAAGGAAAGGAACTTTTATTTCTGTTGGCCATAGGTGATACTGAGTTACATGAGGGAGAGAGACTTGAAATTAAATAGATTTGAATCCTGACTTTGCTCTTTCCTTTGGGCAAGTGACTAATGTTCTGAGTTACAGCTTCCTCATGCATATAATGTAGCTTAATGTTTCTAAAATTTAGGGTGAAATTTAAATACTTGGTGAATCTGTAATGAAGGCATCTATACTGTTTGCTGTCAATGTTTCTTTTGGTGGTATTGTTCACACTTTGAAAAACATCTGTGTTAATATATTATTGATTTATTGTGATGAGCACTTATAATAAATATTAAATACACAACGTTAACACATCATTTGTGTCCTTATTAGTAACTTCTGAAAAAACTGCCCAGCAATTTTAATACTCTAAATTTCTGAATCTGTAATTGCCAAAGTTTGCCTGAGAGACTATATGAATTTGAAGATATCTCCGTGGGCTCATTCCATACGCTAAATGTATCCTCTGTAACTCAGGGGAGTCCATTTAAGAAATGGCCTTTAGAATCTTGGTATATTTTAAAAATAGACTTAGAAAACTTGAAATGAATCATCAAGGGCTTAGAGGCATATTGAATTTTCAGGTTGGGGGATGTTTAAATTACTTTAAAATGACTGGTTATTTTCAGTGGCTTTGCTTAAATGATAATATTAGAGTCACATGGAGAAAGCAAAGATGTAACTGCTCCATCCTATTTTCCTGTAGCTTGAAATTGTGCCTCATATCATTTAATAATATAGCAAGTATTAAAGAAATTGAACATTTTATTTTAATTTTCACTTAGGGATTAAGACTTAATGCTCAATATAAATGTGTTTTCCAATGTCCTCAACTACTAAATAAAGTGAATATTCTTTTATTTCCTTAATGAGATGAGGGAATGGAAAGTAAAAATGGCTTTTGATTAGCATTGGGACCATTTGTGGATATACTAGTTTCTTGCTAGTATATCTACATACACATCATTTACCAGAGGGAGTTATTCAATGGCAAATCACCATCTATGGACAGTAAGAAAAGGAAATATGTAGGAATTAAGCCCTAGAGCAAAGGAAAAAAAATTGTGTACATTTTTTTTTAAGTTAAAACTTTTTCCCCAGGGATTTGCAAAACCCTCACTTGCCTTTATTTCCAATAGTCATCATGTAGTGTGTATCATTTGCAGGCTTTGATGAGTTTTGGCATAAGCTTGATTAAGTTTTGTCTAGGTCAAATGTGCTCTTATGTAATTTGGCCAAGAAAACACATTTCCAGAAACATCACTCTGGCTTTACCACCATTAGGCAAACTGAAGAGTTTGGCTTCATTCAAAATCTTCTAGCTTCTTTCTTTTTTTTCAGAAAGAAGCAGTGACATCTCCAGGTATTGCAAACCTGGGGAATAGCTTCCACATTCTTCAGAACAGTTGCCTGCTTTTCCCACTAGGTAGCTGTGATGGTTACGCTAATATGTCAACTTGGCCAGGTACTATTACTCTGTTGTTTGGTCAAGCAAGCACTGGGTTAATTGTAATACAAGGACATTTATGGACTTTAGTCATCAGTAAGTCTATTGCCTAGATGACTGATTACATCCACGATCAACTGAGGAGATTGCTTTCAGCAATCTCATCCAATCAATTTAAGGCCTTGAAAGGAGAAGTGATTGAGAGAGAGAATTCCCATCTATACTTCAGACAGACACTGTCTCCTGGGAAACTCTTCAAGGACCTTCATTGGATTCACTGGCTTGCAGGCTGCCCTAGGGAATTTGGACTTATGCAAACCCACAGTCACATGAGACAATTTTATAAAATCTCATACTATTTACAGATATCTCCTGTTGGTTCTCTTTCCCTAGAGTACAGCTTGGTACTGGGAATGGTTCTTGAGAAACAGAATCTTAATGGGATTTCTGAATTGGCTCTATACTCTGATCAGATTCAAGGGCACTAATGACTCTGTTTCCAATAATCAAGAGGCAACTGACTGTGCATTGTGTGAATTGGCAATAGAGATACGTAAAATATCGCCACTGGATTCAACTACTTCCATGCTAATAAGAGGCAAGGATCTGAGAGTGTTTTAAAGACATTAAGAGAGTTTTGTGGAGTTAACAGATACAGTGATATTGCCTGGCTGTTCCTACATACATTGGATACATTTACAAAAGAAAGGGATGAGCTAAAGTCTTCAAATTTGCAACTTAAGCATCACCATCAAATAAATGAATGATGTGAAAGTTTCCATGTATGCCCTTAACAAAAATCTTGTTTCATGCAACCAGACTTGAGATCTCTGAAAATCAGACTCAAAGTCTCATGAAACTGCAACAGAATACCCTGAAGTAATTGGCTTGCAAGAAACTTCTAATCTTTCTCCTTACATACCCCCACTACCCCTCTTTGCTTTCAGAACTATAACCAGCCTATACTCACAACAAGCCCACAAAGGTGATGTAAAAGTGTGACCCATTAGGAAGTATGATATACTCCAAAAGAACTGCATGTGTTTTCCAATTTATAGAGACAGAAATTAGGGGAATATGTGTGGGAATGGATATTAAGGGTATGGGATAATGGTGGAAGGAATATAAAGTTGGATCAGACTGAATTTATTGATATAGGCCACTAGACAGAGATTCTGGATTTGGTATTGTAGCTCAAGGGGTTTGAAAGGGCTCTAACAGTTTGTTTGGGTGACTGGCTGAAACATGGACCAAAAGATGGCAGATACTGCCTAAGGTAAAGATGCCAGAATTGCTCTGGTATACCGTACATGAGGGGATCCAAAGGCTTAGAGAAATTGGAATGTTGGGATGGATTTATCATCTAAGACTGTCCACCTACTCCAGGAATGTCCAGAGGACACACCTTTAACCAGGACTGTGAGGAATAAATCTGTGAGACTAACTCCATCTTCCATGAAGAGCTCTGTGGTTTCTCTTCTCTGCAGGTCAGATATTACCATGGGAACTTCTGTCAAGGAACTAGGATCCTTAAACACTATGGGGATGATCAGATCCCCAGCCAGCAAAAGCCCAATGGCAGCACTTAATCGCCTTAGGTGGGTATGGCTACCACAATGAAAATCATCCTGAAAGCAGCATTCAAAATAGTCTGAGTCGCAGAGACCTGTGGTGTTGGTTCGTAGATCATGGGGTACCTTGAAGTAAAATAGATGGGCAGTCTACTAAATTCTTACTTGATCTGTATAAGCAGAAGAGTTCTAAGTTGAGTGAACAAAAGCCTAATTTGAATTACAGAAAGAGAATCATGGCCCTGTAATCACTTCCCAGATGAGACAATTTACATACCCAGAGCCCCTTGAATGAGTGGAAGGCCAGGTCCCCTTGGAGAAGGACCCTGCATTGCCAAAAATTTGTACTGCTAATCTTCCCAGCCTTCCCCCAAAGAGACCTACAGACTTTTACCAGGGTAACTGCATTGGAGAAAAGGAAATGATCAGACATTTTGGAGATTGTTAGACACTGACTCAGAAGTGACATTAATTCCAGGAGACCCAAAAGTTCACTGTGGTCCACCAGTCAGAGTAGGGACTTAAGGAGGTCAGGTAATCTTTGGAGTTTTAGTTCATGTCCTCTCACAGTGGGCCCAATGGGTCTCCAGACCCATTCTGTGTTTATTTTGCCAGTTTCAGAATGCATAATTAGAATAGACATACTCAGCAACTGGCAGGATCCCCACATTGGTTCCTGGACTTGTGGGATGAGGGCTATAATGATAGGAAAGGTCTAGTAGAAACCACTAAAACTACCTACCAAAATAGTAAAAGCAATAAGGGATTCCTGGAGGGATTGCAGAGATCAGTGCCACCATCAAGGATCTGAAGGATGCAGGGGTGGTGATTTCTACCATATCCTTATTCAACTCTCTTATTTGGCCTGTGCAGAAAACAGATGGATCTTAGGGGGTGACAGTGGATTATCATAAACTTAACCAGTAGTGACTCCAATTGCAGGTGCTGTTCCAGATGTGGTATCATTGCATGAGCAAATCAACACATCCCATGGTACCTGGTATGCAGCTATTGATCTGGCATCCTGTTTTGTGGATAGCAGTCAACCTCTTTCCCCAGTCACTCCTGTCATTGTCCAATGGACTCATGAACAAAGTAGCCATGGAGGTAGGATGCAGGGTAGGCATGGACTCATTAATATGGCCATCCCCTCACTAGGGCTGACCTAGCTACAGCCACTGCTGAGTGCCCAATCTGCCAGCAGCAGAGACTACTGTGACAGTTTGAATTTTGTGAATCCCCATAAGCAAAAGACTGTTTTAAACTAATCCATTCCTGTGGATGTGAGACTAATTTGACTGGATTACATCAGTGGGGTATGATTCATGTTAAGTCTCCACCCTCTTGCTGGGTCTGATATACAAGGAGACACAAAGAGGCAGAGAAAAAGGGAGAGAGATAGAGAGGAGGTTGCAGCAAAACAGAAGCCCCTGAGAGGCTCAAAGAGGCTGGGCCCACAGAGCGGCTTAAGAGAAGATGGTGAGCCCAGAGAGGAAAGCTGAGACCTCAGCAGAGATTGGCAGCTATCTTACTTTACTATGTGTCCACATCACAGAATCAACATTAGCTGATTTGGATGAGAAAGCACCTCTTATGGTACCCTGATTTGGACATTACACAGCATTGGAACTGTAAGCTTTTACCCCAAATAAAAACCCTTTATAAAAGCAAATACATTTCAGGTACTTTGCATCAGCACCCATTTGGGAAACTAAAACACCCACACTCAACCCCCGATATGGCACCATTCCCCAAGATGCTCAGCCTGCTACCAGGTGGCAGGTTGATTACATTGGACCACTTCCATCATGGAAGGGGCAGCAATTTGTTTTAAATGGAATAGACACATAATCCAGACATGGGTTTACCTTCCCTAAATGCAATGCTTCTTCCAAAACTAACATCCATGGACTTACTTGATGTCTTATCCACCTCCATGGTATTCCACACAACATTGCTTCTCATTAAGAAACCCTCTTCACAGAAAATTATGTACAGAAATGGGCACATGCTCATGGAATTACTGGTCTTACCATGTTCCCCCATCATCCTGAAGTGGCTGGATTGATAGAAGGGTGGGCTGGCCTTTTGAAGACTCAATTATAGCACCAACTAGGTGGCAATACCTTGTAGGGCTGGGGCAATGTTCTCCAGGAGGCTGTGTATGTTATAAATCAGTGCCCATTCAATTGTGTTCTTTCTCCCATATCCAGGATTCATGGGTCCAGGAATTAATGGGTGGAGGAAAATTTTTGCTTCATGTCCCTGAAACCTTATGCTTTGCTGATCTACAAGTCTTAGTTTCAAAAGGAGAAGTGCTTCTACCAGGGAACATAACAAAGATTCAATTGAATTGGAAGTTAAGACAACCACCTGACCACTTTGAGATACTCATGCCTCTGAATCTACAAGCAAAGAAAAGGGAATTACTGTACAATCTGGGGTGATTGATCCTGACTGTCAAGGGGAAATAGGATGGTACCTACACAATAAAGGTAAGGAAGAGTTTGCCTGGAATACAGGAGATCCCCTAGGACGACTTTTAGTAGTACTATGCCCTCTGATTAAAGTCAATGGAAAACTGCAACAACCCAATACAGGCAGGACTAACAATGGCCCAGAATCTTCAGGAATGAAGGTTTGGGTCACCACACCAGGCAAAGAACCACAGCCAGCTGAGGTGCTTGCTGAGGGTAAAGGGAACATGGAATGGTTAGTGGAAGAAGGTTGTGATAAATATGAACTTTGACCACATGACCAGTTACAGAAACGAGGACTGAAATGGTCATGAATATTTCTTCCTTGTTTTGTTATATTTGTATATATACATAAAACTAATATCTTTGTTTTCTTCCCTAACCTTTCACCTTATCATGTGACATAAGTTGTATTATTTTCATGTAGTAGTATTTAATGATAACAAGTTTAAGAGTGAATGTTACCCAAGGACTTGCACCCTCTTCTGGAGGTATTTAGTGTGTTTCTGTTTGTATGCAGGACAATTGATTATTGCTAAGTAGAAAATAAATATATATCTCTGTTACTGTTTTTATTTAGAGATTCAGTATGGTTTAAAGCAATGTGTATGACTGCCAAGTGACAAGGGGTTAACAGTGATTTTTAGGCTAATGCGTCATCTCAATCAGGTAATGGTGCCCAGTTGTTTGGTCAAGCAAGGACTCTGCTAATTGTAATACAAAAGCATCTCATAGACTTTAATAATCAGTGAGCTGAATGCATATATAGCTTACTACATCTAAAATCAGCTGTGGAGATTGCCATCAGCAATGAGTGACTTCTCATCCAATCATTTGAAGACCTTAAAAGGAGAAGTGATTTCAGCATTCAGAGAGAATTCCCATCACTACTTCAGACAGCCAGCATCTCCTGGAGAACTCATTGAGGACCTTCATCGGAGTCCCTGGCTTGCAGCCTGCCCTAGGGAATTTAGATTTGTGCCTCTAGATGGTCACATGAGACACTTTTATAAAATCTCATACTATTTACTGATATCTCCGGTTTTTCTATTTCCCTAGATAACACTGACTAATACAGTAGCTATACCATATAACATTGAATTTAAAGCGTGCAATAATGTGACTTGAACTTTATTTCTTACCACAAATGTTTTTATGGACATCATATGATTGGGGATCAATTTGCTTTTATGTACCGTTGAAAAACAATGTGCATTCTGCTGCTGTTGGGTGTAGTTTACTATAAAAAAACAATAGCTCAAGTTGTCTGTTTCATGTTGTTCAAATCTTTTTCTATTTCCTTAAGATTTTCTGTCTAGCTGTTCTAAAAATTACTTAGAAAGTGTTGTTTAAATCTCCAAATATAATTGTGGATCATCTGTTTCTCCTCTAGGTTCTGTTTTCATTTCATAGATATTGAATTTTGTTATTTGATCTATAAACTCATTATTTTTGTATTCTCTTGATAGATTGACATTTTTGTCACTTTGAAATGAAACTCTTTATCTCTGGTATTATTTTTTGTCTGATTCTGATTCTAGTATAGCCAGTCCAAATTTCTTTTAATCAGTTATAAGCATGGTATATATTTTCTATACTTTCACCTTTGTTTTATGTGCCTTTATAATTAAGGTTCTTTTAAACAAAATCTGTCTTATCTCTTTCAATCTTTGGATCATTTCTTTTAATCACACAAAAAGATTTCTCACATCTTATTTTATTTCAGGCTATTTTTGAGTATAGGCTTTAGCAAACTACAGGAAACTATTAAGAGTATCCCCAGTTAATTAAGCTAACACAATGAACCCAGAATCTGAGTAAACTCACCAATACCTATAATTTTTTCTGATCTTAATATTATATTATTTTCTTCTTGGTTCAGCACCATTTAGAATATTTCTACATATATTTCCAAATTAATGCTACTATAAATTATTAAACTCATAATAATTATTTTTATATGTAATATATCTACTTCTGTGATAGATTTTTCTCCTCATTGAAGGAGGCTAGTATCAGAGTACAGTTAAAATCTGGAGGGATAGATGGTGATGATCTTGTGGCATGGAGAGAATTGTCATTTCTTAGTTTGGCTGTACACCCCAAGCCTCCTCAAGCAAGGCAGGATTAGCCTTAGAAAGAAGATGACTTTCTGCTGTCAAGTGTCTCAGAGGAGTTAAGACATCATCATATTCAAATTCACCCATTTTTATACACTTCATTTTCCAGGACATATTGGTAAGTCTATTCATTATCTTAAATTGTAATTCCGCAACCTACAAAATCCAACTATATTTTTGCTGATTTTTAGATGCATCAGCCCTGTGGCTGTAAGAGATCAACATTCTTTTTAGCATCATCAGTGAAGCGGGCTTATACTCTGTCCATGCCTTATGAGCAGAAAATTAAACTCCTAGCATTTTGTGTATTTTCTTTAAGATCCAAATGATGTCAGAAAAAGCTATTCACCCACCTCCCCTGTCCCCTTTCTTGTATTCCTTTTGACTTCATAACAGATTCTCATAGGTGGTATTGGGTCTGCCAAACCCTGCCTTCAAAATAGGTACTTTATTCCAGTAGTCACAGTCTGATTACTTGAATAACCATTTGTTGCTTTTTTGCTATTTCATGGAAATAACCAACTGCAGCTCATATTATGCAAGTGATGATGTCTTCTCAAAAATAAATGGAAACCACTCAAGTCATTTTAAAAAGGAAATAGGACCAGTAAGGGCTTTAAAATAAAGAGAATTATGCATTGTGAAAATCTTTGAAAGGGTAGAAAGAGTTGGTTCTATCCACAGCTCCTTGAAATAACATGTAGGACAACACAGAACTGGCCCTCCAGGCTTGGAGCTTTTGCTATCATCTTCTCCCAGATGTTCGGTAGATCCCACTTAACTTCTTCCAGTTTCTCCTTAAATGTTGCTATATCTCCCTATGGCTTTCTCTGACACCTGGCTTGAAGGTGGGTCAAGAGGTTGGGCTCCTGCCTCCCACATGGGAGGTCCTGGGTTTGGTAACTGGTATCTCCTAAAGAAGACAAGCAGACGCAATGAGCAGATGCAAAGGAGCAGACACAATGAACAGGGAGCAGATGTGGCTCAAGTGACCGGGCACCCGCTCCCACATGGGAGGTTCCAGGTTTAGTTCCTGGTGCCTCCTAAAAAAGACAAGCAGACAACGAGTGGACACAGTGAGCAGACAAAACAAGCAGACACAGCGAGCACAAGCAACGAACAGACACAAAGAGCAGGCAGAGACTGACAACGAGTAGATACTAGCAAGACAGCGAGCAGACAGATGAGAGAGACATCTCGGGGTGCGGGGGCGATTAGGAAGGGAGTATACACTTTCAACAGTTGTGGCAGTACTGAGTGAATAATTTTGGCATTACTCTAATCTACCACACTGCCCAAGTCTAGATAAGTGGGCTTTCTCTCTGAAATTTGCAGTAAGAAATCCCATCCCCTTTCATATTATACAGGTATATACAGCCTTAGCTCTCTTCATGGTATTATCATCAGAGCTATTTGGTACCTACCACATTTTTCTGATCTGACATTAGTATTTCTGCATGCTGGTGTCAACTTCCAATTCGTAATAGCCCATGATTTAGTTTAATGTGAGATGGAACGACTTTGCCTCTACCTCTTTTGCTCAGTGGGAGTATCTACTGTTATTCTGCTATACATTTCCCCCTCTTTATTACTTTTTTTCTTTTTTCTTATCAATATCTAGTTTATTTCATAATGATTCTCATGCATAGGTCTTGGAATATTGATAGTATAAGATGTGAGTGTTTTCTTAATAGTTTATTACAGTTTTATTGAGCATTTTAAAGTGTTTAAGACATTCATGAGTGAATAAGTAATTTCATATATGTGTGTGTGTGTGTATATATATATATAAACATATGGTGGTCCTTATTGGTTAAGAGAATTTTATTTAATGTGCAAATCTTTTGCCAGGCAGGGTTCATATCATTTAGAAGATACAAATATTGCAATGATTATATCATTTAATTGTATTTCTTCTATTAAATTGTGAATATCCTTACTTCCTATAAATAAACCTACAATGCAGAGTCAGTGAAGGAATTATACATGATCAAAATATTGCAAATGTTATAACTGTAATTTGAAGGCAGGACTTCATATTTCACGTTCCATGTTTCTTTTATGACCATGCAAAGTGGCTTAGCTACTAAAGTGTTGATTGTCATTCCACTAGATTTTGCATATATAAATTTTACACATTTGGCTATGTCAAAGTTTGTTTCAAAGATGCTTTACTCCTCTTTTGCATACTGATTTGAATAATTAGAGTGCAATTTTTGTACTAATGAATTTTGTTCCATTGTGATTGAGGGTCATATCAGAATGAAGCCATTAATCACTATAATTCTAAACAGAGGGGCCTGAAACTGCCAGAGAGCAAAGGCTTAATAAGTGGAAGATGCTGTAAATGTCACTTCATATGCAAACCAATGAAGAGCATGTAATAATTCAATCTTGTATTTTTAAACTGTAGGAAGGCTGATTTCTGAGAAAAACAATCACTTATTTTGGAATGATTTTTAAGGAACAAATTTTTTTGAAAATTGCAGCTGAGAAAATGGTGTCTAATATTATCATTTTTAATTGGAAGTTATAAAAATGAATATTATTTTGGAGAAAAAGACATTTTAAAGGAAAAATCTTCAGAATAATTTCAGTCTGCACTTGATAAGCAATTGAAGAGCAACCTATTTGCATAAAACAAAAACAATATAGGTAAAATTTTTCACCTTTAATTTCAAACCTCATTTTATTCTTGCAAGTAAAAGCAAAAAGATTTCTCGTCCAAGCTCTATAGAATAAATACACCAGTGGCTGAAGAAGTATGGCAGAGGCAAACTGACAATGGTAGAAAAACATTGCCGTAACTAGAAACACTTTTATTCTGTGTGATATGAGAGGTTAAAGTTTCTATAGGTTGACGGGAAAAAATTCTTAACTTGCTAATTAAAATAAAGATTTAAAATAATACCTGTCCTTTTAACATTTTATATATACATTTCAAGAGACCCCTTTGAAATGTCAAATATTTCATTTTATGTGTTATATCTATTTACTCTTCTTTAACAAAACTCTAAATCTTGTAAAGCTCCCTTTGCCATTGGCTCATACATACTATTAATAGTTAAATTGAGTGTCAAGGAAAACATTGGTGTAGAATACCTCTGACATTAATTAGGGATAATTATTGATATCCAAATTGCATATTTCCCATTAAACCTCTTTGAAAATAACATGTATTTCTGATGATAACATTTACATTTCTTATCAATACATTCATGATCAATGCTTTTTCAACAAATAAACTGTGTGTGTATTTCTGTCAGTGAAGTGTGTGTGTGTTATGTGTTTAACTATAAGTTCCCAGTGGATTTGTTCCAATTCTCCTTGTGCTCAAAAATTTTCACTGAATGAATGTGACAAATTATTTCAGGTGATAAAATAATAATGTATAACTATAATATTTTTTTAGATTTTTAGGGTAGAATTATTCTTCATACTTTCTTCCCTAATTTCTTTCTTAAAAGTTCTATAGAGATATTCCCCCTTAATGAAACAGTATTTACTGCAAAGAAGTGTGTTTTAAATATGGTCAGATTCTCTGGTTCCTAGTGGAGGCATTTGCTGAGATTGGAGCAAGTTAAATACTTTTTCCTCCTAGGAATAGAATGTGAAGTGTTTATAGAGAATAATGAGTGAAAGAGTTTCATAGATGTGAGAGCTTGGAAATGAATATAGAACAGATACTAAAGACGGTAAATTTTTCATGGTCTGAACTTGTCATGTAAAACAAGTATATTCAGAAGAATACTCATGTTACCCTTCCATCTTCAACTCACATATCCAATTTTACATTCTACGACTCTTCTATATTATTTTAAAATCTATGGGCCTATCCTGGTTTTTCAGGCAATCATAAACAATATATCTCATTTCACCCTAAAAATGAATATATTTCTGGTAGCCCATAGCTAGAAATATTTTGGTGTTTCCTATATTTAGACAAAATATGTCATAGGTATAGGGAATTTAAGATTAATTAATTACATAGGGTCCATGGCCCTTAAGTGTTCATTTGGGAGTTAGGGATAAGAAATGCCACAATGAGGAAGTGTTTTTATTATTACTTATTTTTTCATGTAATAAACTTTGTTTTTAAAGAAGTTTTAGATTGCAGAAAAGAGGAAGTGATTTTAATCTTGCTAAGGAAGGACAATCCTCTCTGAAAGCGCTCATCATCTATCAATGGACTGTATGTACTGTAACATTTACGTATAAATGCATACTATGTATTTGGACCGTTGGTACTTTAGTGAAATTACCCATTCCTACACCACATAACCACAGACATTCATTCTCTTTCTCTCTCTCTCTCTCTCTCTTTCTCTGTCATCTCTTGTTCTCTCCCTTCATGTCTCCATGTTTAAATGTCATGTGAGCAGATCACTGGTATCAAACCCCCATCTTGCTTAGTTCATGACTTGTTTTGTTTCTTTCAAATTATTATTTCTATATAGAAAATGATTGAGCAAACCTACAAAACATTTATGAATAAAATAATCTTTATTTCAGACTTTCCACCTTGTAGTATATGGGTGTCCTTAACGCATCCTAAAAATTCCACATTGTAAGGAAGTTTTTTTTTTAACCATTTGTTTTATTTATTTCTCCCTCCCTCCGCCGCCTCCCCCCATTGTTTTGCACTCACTGTCTGTTCTCTGTGTGTTCTTCTGTGTCTGTTTGTTTTCTTTTTAGACAGCTCCGGGAACCTATCCTGGGACCTTCTGGAGTGGGAGAGAGGTGCTCAATCTCTGGCACCACCTCAGCTCCCTGGTCTGCTGCATCTCTTATTGTCTTTCCTCTGTGTCTCTTTTTGTTGTGTCACCTTGCACCAGCTATCTGCGTGGGCCAGCACTCCTGTGCGGGCCAGCACTCCACGTTGGCCAGCTTGCCTTTCACCAGGAGACCCTAGGAATCGAACCCTGGACCTCCTATATGGTAGGCAGGAGCCCAATCGCTTGAGCCACATGTTTCCCTGTTTTTGCTCTTAATTTGTATTTGCTTTAACTTTTCTTTGTTATTATCCCTCTTTGTCTGGTGCTATTAGTTTTCCTCCAAAAGTATTGTTGTTGTTGTTTTTGATGCACATTTTAAACATAAAACAAATCATAAGAGCTGTATAAAGATGATAATCTTAATATAATTAGCAGTTCTTGGGGATAAGGAAGAGTTTATTTTATGAGGAGAAAATACTAGACATAGAAACTTAGCTAATGTTCTCAGGCATTCTTCCTGTGTTGCTGAACTGGAGGCTGTTTAATTTTCGTTACTACTGTTTGCCATTTCTTGCATCCTTCATATTCCTGATCCCCAATGTCTCTGATCTCATTCTCTCTCTGTCATCCTTGCTTTGTTCCAAATACTCATCTCAGTAGCTCTGACCCTAACTAGTAGCCAGACACAGGCCACAATTTAATGTTTGCCTTATTGTCTGTATCTGGAGTTTTGATAACTGGACTATAGCACAAAATCTCATTATCCCTATCACGATTGTTCAGTATAAAATACTAAAACTTTTTATTTGTCCTGGGCAAATACATCATGCTGGTTCCATCTGTAATTGGAGAGTAGAGCTATCAAAAATTGTGGCATGGCACATCTAGCTATAGGTTTGGATGTGTGCAAGTGGGAAATAAAAAATGGGGCACGATTTACTCCTCAACAGAGACATCCTGTAACTTTTGCTGAGGTTTGGGAGAGGAAGGCACTATTTGATATGACGAAGTTAATTTATCCATAAAATGGTACACATTGCTTATTTTTGGTTATATGTTCTCCATCTTGAAGAAATAAGTAAGACTTTTTAACTTTCAAGGGATTAAATGATTATTTATGTTTCATAAATTTTATGTTTCATGTTATTTAATGCCGAGCTTTTTGTTCTTTTTCATTTGATGTACTAGTATATTTTATGTCCTTTAATGTTTAGGAAATTTACTATATTTGTGTTTTTTTAACAAATCAATTTTATTGATACATATTAATAAAGCATAAATCCATCAAAAGTGTACAATCAACAGTATTCAGTATAATTACATAGTTGTGCATTTATTACTTCAATCATTTTTAGAGCATTTTCATTATTCCAATTATAATATTAAACAAAAAGCAAACAAACAAAAACTCATCACCTTTCAATCTCTCTATGCTTCCCTGCCATCTATAGCTGTTATTCTGTTTTTGTCTCTCTAGTTTAGTTGTATTTATATTTTATAAAAACAGTCATATATGCAATATCACCCATATTCATATTTTTTACGTGAGGTTTCACTGTTATGCAGCCCCATGTTACATTTTTCTGCTTTCTTTCTAGTAATATACATGACCTTAGAATTATCCTTTCAACCACTGTGATACCCATATCTACTAGTTACAAACACAATGATGTGCTTTCACCATTTCTATTCATTTCCAAACATTTACAACCTTTTAACCAATTCTGGACAGATTAACCCTCAGCTTTCCATTCTCTACTTTCATTCTATTTTCCAGTGATCTACATTCTAGTTATTAACTCCATGAGTTTACACAATATATTTAGTTCATAATAGGGCAATCATACAGTATTTGTCTTTTTTGTGTCTGGCTTGCTTCACTCAACATAATTTCCTCCAGGTTCATCCATGTTGTCATATGCTTCATGACTTCATTTCTTCTTACTGATGCATAATATTCCATGGTGTGGATACACCACAATTTGTTTATCCCTTCATTTGTTGATGGACACCTGAGTTGTTTCCATTTTTTGGCAATCGTGAATAATGCTGCTATGAATGTTGGTGTCCATATCACTGCTCTCAGTTCTTCTGAACACTAAAGGACATTCCTAAACATTAAAGGACAAGTAGTGGTATTGCCGGGTCCCATGGCAAGTCTATATTCAAGTTCCTTAGGAACTGCCAAACAGTCCTCCACAGTGGCTGTACCATTCCAAATTCTCACCAACAATGAATAAGCATCCCTATCTCTCCACATCCTCTCCAACAATTACAGTTTTATGATTCTTTAATAGTGGCCAGGCTAGTAGGTGTGAAATGATATCTCATTTTAGGTTTGATTTGCATTTTCCTAAGCACTAGTGATGTTGAACATTTTTTTCATGTGTTTATTTGCCATTTGTAGTTCTTTGGAGAATTGTCTTTTCAAGTCGTTTGCCCATTTTCCAATTGTCTTTTTATTGTTGAGTTGTATGATCTCTTTATATATCATGTATATTAAACCCTTATTGGATGTGGGATTGCCAAATATTTTCTCACATTGAGTTGGCTGCCTTTTCACCCTTTTGACAAAGCCCTTTGAAGTGTAAAAGTGTTTAATTTTGAGGAGGTCCCATTTATCTAATTTTTATTTTGTTGCTTGTGCTTTGGGTGTAAGTTTTAAGAAACTACTGCATACCACATGATCTTGAAGATGTTTTCCTACATTTTCTTCTAAGATTTTAAAGTTATCACTTTTATATTTAGTCATTGATCCATTTTGACTTAATTTTTGTATAAGGTGTGAAATAGTGGTCCCCTTTCTTTCTTTTGGATATGGATATCCAGTTCACCTGCACCATTTGCTGAATAGACTGTTCTGGTATAGCTGGGAGGGCTTGACAGGCTTGTCAAAAATCACTTGACTGTAGATGTGAAGGTCTATTTCTGAGTTCTCAATTTGGTTCCATTTTTCAATCTATCTATCTTTATGACAGTACCATGCTGTTTTTACCACGTAGCTAAGTAATATGCTTTAAAGTTAGGAAGTGAGAGTCCTCCAACTTTGTTCTTCTTTTTAAAAACATTTTTGGCTACTTGGGGCCCTTTACGCTTTCAAATAAATTTGATAATGGCTTTTACATTGCTGCAAAAAAGGCTGTTGGAATTTTTATTATGATTGCATTGAATCTGTAAATCAGTTTGGGTAGAACTGACATTTTAACAATATTGAGTCTTCCAATCCTTGAACATAGAATGTCTTTCAAATTTATTTAAGTCTTCTTCAGTTTCTTTTAGCAATGTTTTATAGTTTTCTGAATACAGGTCCTTTATGCCTTTGGTTAAGTTTATTCCTAAATATTGGATTCTTTTTGTCACTATTATAAATGGAATTTTTTTCTGATTTCCTCCTCCCTTTGCACATCAGTAGTGTATAGAAAGGCTATTGATTTTTGCTTATTCATCTTGTATCCCACCACTTTGATGAACACATCTATTAGGTATAGTAGCTTTGTTGTGGATTTTTCAGGATTTTCTAGATATAGGATTATGTCATAAGTGTATAGTGAAAGTTTTTCTTCTTCTATTCCTATTTGGGTGCCTTTTATTCCTTTATCTAGCATAATAGCTCTAGCTAGAACTTCTAGCACAATATTGAATAACAATGGTGACAGTGGACACCCTTCGCTTTTCCTGATCTCAGTGAGAAAGCTTTCAGTCTTTCACATTTGAGTACAATGCTAGCTGTAGATTTTTCACATATGCACTTTACCATACTGAGAAAGCTTCCTTCTATTCCTATGTTTTGGTGTGTTTTTATCAAGAAAGGGTGTTGTGTTTTGTCAAATGCCTTTCCTGCACCAGTCAAGAAGAACACGTGATTTTTTTCCTTCAAATTATTAATATGGTATATTACGTTAATTGATTTCCTTGTGTTGAACCACCCTTGCATGTCTGGAATGAAACCTACTTGATCGTGGTGTATAATTCTTTTAATGTGGTTTTGGACTCAGTTTGAAAGAATTTTGTTGAGGATTTTTGCATATATATTCATTAAGGGTATTGGTCTGTAATTGTCTTTTTTTTTGTAGGATCTTTATCTAGTTTTGTTATTAAGGTGATGTTGGCTTTATAGAGTTAGGTCGCATTGTTATCTCTTCAATTTTTTGGAAGGTCTTGAGCAAGAATGATATTAGATTATATTTGAATGCTTGGTAGAATTCACCTGTGAAGCCATCTGGTCCTGAGTTTTTCATCTTTGGGAGGTTTTTAATGACTGTTTCAATCTCTTACTTATAATTGGTTGTTGAGGTCTTCTATTTCTTCTAGGGTCAGTGTAGGTGTTTCTAGGAATTTGTCCATCTAATCTACATTGTCTAGAGTTTGGCATAGAGTTGTTCATAGTACCCTCTTATGATCTCTCTTATTTCTGCGGGGTCAGTGGTAATGTCCGACCTCTCATTTCTGATTTTATTCATTTGTGTCTTCTCTCTTTTTGTCTTTGTCAGTCTAGCTAGGGGTTTGTCAATTTTATTGACCTGCTCAAAGAACCAACTTTTTTTCTTTTTTATTCTCTCTATTGTTTTTTGTTCTCAATTTCATTTATTTCTGTTCTGCTCTTTACTATTTCTTTCCACTGGCTTGGTTTGGGATTAGTTTGCTGTTCTTTTTCTATTTCCTCCAGGTATGCAGTTAGATCTTAAATTTTAGTTCTTCTTTTTTAATGTAAGCATTGAGGGCTATAAATTTCCCTCTCAGCACTACCTTTGCTGTGTCCCATAGGTTTTGATATGATGTGTTCTCATTTTCATTCACCAGAATGAAATCTCTTGCAATTTTTCTTTGACCCGCTGATTATTTAATAGTGTGTTTAATATCCATATATTTAATGAATTTTCCCTTTTTCCATCCATTATTGATTTCCAGCTTTATTCTGTTATGATCAGATAGAGTGTTTTTGTATAATTTCAATCTTTCTGAATTTATTGAGTCTTGTCTTGTGACCCAACATATGGTCTACTTTGGAGAAGGATCCATGAGTGCTTGGTAAGAATATATATACTGCTGTTTGGGGGTCCAATGCTCTATAGATGTCTGTTATGTCATTTATCATATCATTTAAGCTCTCTGTTTCCTTATTTATCCTCTGTCCAGATGTTCTATCCAATACTCAGAGTGGTGTAGTGAAGTATCCAATTATTATTATAAAGACCTCTATTTCTCCCTTCATTTTTGCCAGTGTGTGCCTCATGTATATTGAGGTGCTCAGATTATGTGCATAAATGTTTAGTATAGTTATTTTTCTTGGTGAATTTCCACTTTTATTAATATTTATTGACCTTCTTCTCTTTTAACAGTTTTGTACTGAAAATCTATTTTGTCAGATATTAGCATTGCTAGTCCAGCTCGTTTTTGGTTACTATTTGCATGAAATATCATTTTCCAACATTTCACTTTTATGTCTTTCATAAGGGTTGGGAATTTTTTGGTCATTATTTCCTCAAATATTCTTTCTGTCCCTTTTCCATTCTCTTCTCCTTCTTGGATGCCGATAATGCATATGTTTGTGTGTTTCACATTGTCATTCAATTTCTCGAGACCCTGTTTCATTTTTTCCATTTTCATCTCTTTCTCCTTCTGTTCTGTCCTTTCCAGTTCAGAAGTTCTGTCCTCAAAATCACTATCTGTCCTTGACCAATTCAAATATGCTTTTATGTGTCTAATGTATTTTTAATCTCATCCCCTACATCTTTCACTCCCATAAGCTCTATTACTTTTCCTTCAGGCTTTCAAATTGTTCTTTATGCTTATCCAGTGTCTTCTTAATATCCTTTCTCTCTTTAGTCATGTTTTCTTGTAATTCTTTGAATTGGTTTAGGAGAGTTGTGTGATTATCATTGATTAATTGTCTTAAATCCTATATGTCTTTAGGAAAGTTGGTTTATTCCTTTGTCTGGGTCATCTCTTCCTGTTTCCTAGTATGGTTTGTAATTTTTCACTGATATCCAGGCATCTGAATATGTTGGTGAATTTACTCTGATGGCCAATTTCTCTCTCTTGCCTGTTTTTTCCCACAGCTCTTCTTTGATGTTTGGTTCAACTTATCCTTAGTCAATAAAATTTCTCAGCTTAATTATCAAAATTGGGCCAGGGACTCACTAATGGGGTACAGATTTTCTCCCAAAAGTTTGGGTTAGGAGAGACGTAAAAGCAGTTTTTCTCCATGTAATTTCTAGACTGACCAGCAGAAGGTGCACATCGATGCACCTGTCCATGGAAGTGTTTCTTTCAATCTTTGCTTTCCTGTGTTTTGCTCTGGCCTATGCCAAGATCAAAGCAGCTCTGCTGACTGAATTCACTGAAGAGAGCCATGGGTTTTATCCCAGCTTTGTATATTGGGGATGGGGATGGGAGCCCTTCTTGGCCACCACAGGGATTTGGTAACTCATGTTTGTTGCTTAGGGTTCTTCTTCTCTCTGTCCTTCAACCTTTGGGGACTTGTGCAGCACAGTCCTGGTCTGCTGACCAGGTCCTTCAGAAAGCTTTTGGACCAGGTCCTTCAGAAAGCTTTTGGCCCTTTCTCTCTTGTTTTTGTGAGAGAGTTGAGCCCTGCATGCCTACTCTGACACCATCTCCCCAGAAATTATTTGTATTTTTTATATGAGCCCATGACTCACCTTATATTATTTCTTATTGGGCTGAAATGGGAAAATCTAGAGTATTTATGTTTTAAATTAAAATTTGAATGAAGGTGTGGACTGTGCTTAATGTTTCATTGCTCTTAACTAAATTTTCCTGTTTCCTAACTTACTACTTATTCTGATTTCAGTGGGTAAAAGGACTACAGTGGTAGGCCTATTTTTTAAGCTTTTTTCTTTTTTCTT